>VUQS01028449.1:0-17412 GCA_015108495.1 Heterochromis multidens | reverse complement strand
AAAACAACATAAAGTGTCTTAGTAAGGATTTGGGGCACCAAGTGATGCCAGAACAGCTTCAGTGCACCTTGGCTTTGATTGTACAAGTCTTTAAAACTCTCCTGCAGGGACAGAACACAATTCTTCCAATACAAATAGACAGATATTCCCTCATTTGGTGTTTTGACGATGGTGGTGGAGGGTTCTGTCTAACACTGGGAGTCAAGAGCTCCCATAGGTGTTAAACTGGGTTGGTATGATTCAATTATACTGATCAACAGAGCCACCTGATCGCCTCACTGCAAAAGTCAAGGATTCAGGTTTTTTCCTTTTTGTCACTCATCTGTAGCTGAACTATGTATGCTGACCATAATTCCCTTAGTTTTTTTTCTTTTTTTTTTGGAATTCCATCTTTGGCATGTTGCTCATTTGCTCTCTGAAAAAACTAAGCGCAGCAGTTCTCAGAAATGTTTCTCTAACTTAAACTACAGACTGCTGACTCTCCCAGGTCAGAGGTGTAGCGTTACACTCTGGCTGTCAGACGAACTGCTCAGACTCACACAATAACGACATGACGCAGTGTGCAGACCGATGGAGGGATAGACAGAGGAGGGGAGCTGAAGGTATGTAAAAACTTGCAGGATGAGAGAAAGAAAAAAGGAGTTAGAATGAGAGGGTGAAGGCTGAAAGTGGGAAAATGAGAATGGGATGAAAAGTATGCAGGGTGGAGCTTGGACTGGATGAATGGTAAGATGTGGGACAATGATGTCCTCCCTTGGGTTGATTTATCTGCACAGTGAAAGAAAAACACCATACATAGGAGCTCTTGTGGGCACAACTGAGGGTGGAAGTCATGTTTTACACCATCCTCTCTCTCTCTCATTTGTTTTCCCACATATGGATGTGATTTCTAGTAATCTCTCTGGCTTTATGAAATGTCAGTCAGACCCTGAGACTGAGGACTTGTGTTTTGTTTCCAGAACATGACATGATGTTGTGGCTGACAAGGTATGCACTGACAAACATATCGGTGGCTCAGAACCTTCCATGTTCCATGATTTGAGCTCGTCTCTTGGTTTTGCCCTCTGTCACCATTCTGCCATGCCTCTCCTGCTTAATATTACTCTTTAAATACTGAATGTCAATCAAGAGGAAATAACCTTAAGAAGTGAGCTGGAATTGGGATTGTGGAAATTTGAGGATTGACGTTGGTTTCAACCTGCGTGCTGTCCAACTACAGTAAAGTGCCCCAAAGAATGAGTGTGAAACTGGATTGAGATGGAGGAAAAGGCAGGCTGGAGAGCTAAAAGGCCCATACTGATCATTTAAGGAAAAGAAAAAGTAAATGTTCCGAAAATAAACCACAGAAATTATTGCGACCCCTGGGAAACTTGTTAAAAGCTCATAAAACTAAAGTCTGCTATAATACATGAAGCTATAATGGGGATCCATTTCACAGATTTTTTTTGCATAGCTGTGTTTTTTTTTTCTTTTCTTTTCAACAGGACGTGGCAAGTTAACAAGGGATTGGCAGCCTGAAGTGTTATAGTCCAGAACACAAATCCTATGTGAGAATGTAGGCTACAGTATAGTCTAAGCTATGGGTTTAAACTTTTATCTTGAACACTGTTTAGCTAGATACCTCAGAGGCTCCACAGGTTATATGACACAAGTATACTTTTTAAAAGAAGCCGTACCAAAGTGAAACTACAACACTTGATTGCAGAGAAGAAGCCCAAACTAAAAACTTAGAGCCATTTAAATAACTCATCGTAAAGAAAGTTGTGAGGATATTTCAACCTCAACAACAAATGCTGGCCTGTGTGTGGCACAAAAAATCACACATTAGATTGTTGGGGTTTTCTCTGTATTACTGTAGGCTCTTTACTTACAATATAAAGCGCCTTGAGGCGACTGTTGTTGTGATTTGGCACTATGTAAAAAAAATTTAATTTAATTTAATTAATCACAATCATTTATCAACATGGACATCACACTTGTTTTCAACGCAGTCAATCCCAAACTTTGTGAGATAATTTAATCCAAATTTAGACAAAAGGGAATGACTGACTGTAAAAGTTTGAGAATTACAATGACAACAGTAGTCTATTTAGCACAGGTGTACATACTGTGAAAGTCTAACCTCTAACAGAAAGAAAATTGTGCAACACTGGTGCAATATAACAGTTACCAGTTGGCAGCCTGCAGGTGAAATAGCACTCTTTTTAAGTTAGTAAATCAAGCTGAAAATGAAGCCGGTGCCGACGCTGTTCCTTAAATGGCAACTTGAGGCTGCAACTCCAAAAGAGAGACAATACCCATAGAGTCCGATCATAAAATGCTAACCTCTGCAGCAGAAATAAACATTTTTATATTATAAACTCATTTGATCTCTATGACTAATTTCCCCCCAACATGGCATACAGGCTGTTTGGTTAATAATCCCAGAAGTCTGGCCCCCAGTTATGGTACGTAAAATTCTAGTATTTGTTATGTTACTAAGCATTAATTAACATTTATTAGTGTCTGTGACATGCATTATACAGTCTAGGGATGCAAGTTAGCCCCACATGCCACCCAAATATGTTCATGTGTGGTTTCAAGAAAAACAAAACAAAAAACAAACAAACAAAAAAAACACAACAAAAGCCATAAAGCTAAAATCAAGGCTTCAAAGCTAGCATAAACTAACCACAGGGTGATCACCATGTCTATGTCCATCACTTATATACAGTTAATGATTCCATAAATGGATCCATTCTAATAAGATCTGTGATACCTACAGTAGCTGTAGATACCAGAACTCTCTCTCTCTCTCTCTCTCTCTCTCTCTCTCTCTCTCTCTCTCTCTCTCTCTCTCTCTCTCTCTCTCTACCTCACTCTGTATTTTTTCCAGCCCCTACATTTTCAACGCTTATGTTTTGCCACCTTGAGCTCAGAGTTTCTTATCACAGACCCTCATCTCCCTGGTCTTGGCGCGTTTGTGCACGTACAGTCTTTGTCTCTTATCGCCAATCTACACTGCTTATCAGTCCCCCCTTTTATGCACAGCATTTTTCTTTATTCCCTCGTCTGTTGTCGGCATGCTTTTATTTTTCCACAGTTGCTCATAATAAAGTCCTTCATAGGCTGGTCCTGCTCCAAGGCCATTGATGTTTCTCTGCTGACTGAGAGACAGTGACTAATGGGGCCCAGCGGTGATGTCATGAGGTACGCATATAAAGTAGACGGATGAGGATAGACTGGAGATAAGACTGATAATTTTGCATTGTGATTGTTTGTTGTTTAATGCAGCATGCATCTTTAAGCTTTGTTGGCACATAAAAATCCCTGAAACAACACAGACCTCATGAGTTAGGTCTAGGAAGACAGGACAGAAGACACACCGTGGAAGAGAGCCAGAGCTTAATAATAACTAATGATTAAATGCAAAGTGGTGTATAAACACATAGAGAAACACACTTGTTAAATTGAAAAAAGGAGAATAAAGCACAGCATGCTTTTAGGTAGGCCCACCTTGTCATTGACAGTTTGCTGCTATATGAGCATGCAGATCCCCCCCGCACTTCTCACTTCTGGCTTCACACAGGAAGATGGCAACCGCAAAAATGATCAAAACTCATCATCTACATTGTCAACAATACATCTTGACCAAAAATCAGAGATTTGGGAATGTTAGGTAAGCAGCCAGCCTTTTTGCTTGAGGCTGGCTGCCTCTAGCCCGGGGTCACTGTGAGCATCCCCTTGGTTCAAAGTGGTGCCTGAAAACGTCTTCTAACATTGAAATAAACTGCCTGATAATTTGTGGAAAAGACATATTCATTTAGGTAGTATTTGAGCCACATAATGGCTTGTTTTTTAGCCTTCCCCTAATTTTGTTAATGCCACAATAAAAACAATTTTACTGTCCCTCCCTTTAAGGCAACAACTAATTTAGTCTGTCACATCAAATTTAACATGGAGCCAGCCCCACCATCTGCTAGAAAACATGGTAGACATCAAGTGCTTGGAAAGGAAAGGAGGGGAGGGAGTGGCATGGAAGTAGCTAATAAATATGTAACTTTCAATGTGCTCTTTTACTCAAAGTTCAAAGCAAAGTAGCATCCAGTCACGATTAAGAACACGTCTGTTAGTCCAACAGTTTTTCTTGTCTCCGCAGGTGCTGTGGTAGAACAGCAGTATGCAAACCCTTGGCTGGGTTGGGTTTGTGTCTTTGTGCAGAAAAATAAAGGATAATTGGAAAGGGC
The DNA here is from genome assembly GCA_015108495.1 of Heterochromis multidens. NCBI lineage: Eukaryota > Metazoa > Chordata > Actinopteri > Cichliformes > Cichlidae > Heterochromis > Heterochromis multidens. The sequence continues at coordinate 13,186 of VUQS01028449.1, read as the reverse complement.
TTACATCTCGGGCCAAATCGAAATCAAAAGCTTTGCAAAGTCTGTGACACGGTTCTAGCCTCGTTTTAAACCAGTGGACTTTTGCTGCTTTATTTTTGACCCCACAAGTGATTTCCTGTGCTGTTCATGGACTGCATGATAACAGGGTCACCACTGAAATGACATGAATCATGTCTCTTATGACATTATCAGTCAGATTTACCGCCTCTTAAACACAGAGATTGTGCTCTGGCTCAAGATAAGCTTGCTTGTTGACTTTATGTGGAGGAGTCCATTTTCAAAAACGTGATGCAGAACATGGCCAGCTGCCTCGTGGTGAAGACAAAACTCTCAGAAGCCATGAAACAGCTCAGTACATTAATATGTAAAAGTATGACTTGCCATTCTTATGCAGATTAAAACAAGAGATACCATGTGAGGCTGTAGCTCATCTTTTTTTTTTCTTCTTTGAAGCACAAATCAATGAACAGGAATGCAGAAGGCTGCAGTCTGGCTCTCCTTGGGGGTCTCCCGAGGATGAGGACCCCCTCAAACATGAGTTGCAACATCTCATGGAGCTATCCTTTAACAGATTCAATTTCTCTCAGCTTGACAGGCATGGTTTTAAACTGCACTTGATCTTGACCTGCTTAGTGCTTCTTCCACCTTTTGCCTGATCAGCCTGAAGGGCTAAATAGGCGGCATGCTTCTATGTGGATCCACACCAAAGAAGCGTAGCAGCTCAGCTGTCGCAGGTCTGTGCCTAGGGCCAGATCCATCGCGTGCAACCACCTCAGCCTCTCATCAAGCTTCTGAAGGGAGCGACAGCCTTTATTAAAAGTAGAGATAAAACTTAGTGTACAACTGTTTCCCAAGTTTTCCTTCCTTTATATTTCATGCCCCAGCTGCAAGGAAGGAAAACAACTGAATGGCAGGCAGCTTCTATTTAAGCCTCCTTTAACCCTCTTATGGAGCTTTGTGTGTCTTATTTATGTGTGCATGGAGAAGTGTGTGTGTGTGTGTGTGTGTGTGTGGTGGGGGATCTAACTGTGCTTTTGCATCATGTTGGGTTATCGTGGTTAGATGAGGGGGCTGCAGCCATTGGAGGGGGATGACTCCTCCAGATCATCCTGTGTGTAGCAGCAACAGCGACGCAGCTGGAATTGTTATCTCCTTTGATATTAGGGCTGCGTGTAATGTGGAAAACACCCTGGGCCGGCTCCACTTCCTCCTCAGACGATAGGGGTTTCACATGCCAGTTGGTTTTTATAATCCTCCCGAGATTTGTAGTTTATTCCACTGAATTCAACCTTAGCTATGTGAAATATTTCCCCATTGCTGTTTTACAGTTTGTTTTGCTGTTTCTGAATCGAATCAACCGCAAACGCAGCTTGGCATCAGATTCGATTCTGAACACGCTCTGAAGTGCAAGAAGAGTTTTACCCAAAGTCAAGGTTGCCACTTTAAAGAAGATAACTTAATTTGCACCTGTGGTAAAACCGGAAGGTTTTAAAGTGATTACCGTTAAGTGATAAAATGATAAACTCACTGACCAAGTTGGTAGGGCGTGATAAACAACACTCATGCTGGTATGCTTCCCCTTGGGACTCTGCCAATGATCTAGTAGCGTTCCCATGTGATCAATGTCTGAGAATCCCAGCCTGCCTCCCTACCTTAACAGCATGTTCCTTTGGAAGGAGTACAGAGGAAGTGCTTTGGATGTCATTGCCCTTTTACCCAGAGGGGGTGCATGTTGAGACACACCCCTCCCTCCTCTCCTCCTTCCCTTCCCGCCTTCCCTTCACACCCCTTGCATTGAGCTCCTAGCTCATCCATCTCTCCTGAGGCGACAGTCCTGTCTCCTTTACTAGATCTGCCTGGCCTGTGGGGTCTCTACATAATGACACAAACACACTGTCCCTGTAAAAACCATTAAAAAAATATAGCAGACTTTCTCTTGCTCGTGTTAATTATCTGTAATAAGGCTCCTTAATACATTATTATCTTTGAATTGAAAGTATCATGAGCTCCATCTGCCTTTTGTTTGTCTATTTTAATGTGAAATATTGTGTTAACACAGAGCTTGCAAATTACATAAAATAATGAAACCTTTTGGGGCAAAGTCAAAAAACCTTTTAAGCGCTATTTGGTGACCAGACAGACCTCCCTTAGTGACCTTCAGAGGTGATGGAAGGTGGATTTCCTTACCTTTTGAGAGAGACATGCTAACTGTTCCCCAGCTCCACCTTCACATAGAGGAAAGACGTGAGCAGCATTTAACTGTTGAGTTCACGTTGACTCTTTGTTGATAAAGTAGTGCTGAATGTTTGTTGTAGCAGGTCACATCAAACGGTTGTAGTTTTTAATATTCAGCATATAATAATGAGCTACTGTATTTAGTTACAGCAGCTGGGGATTTAGTACAATACCTTCAGGCAAAGTAATAAACCAGTGCGGGAGGTCTGGAGGGTTGGACTGAAAAAACCCCACTATCTTTAATGACTTACATGTAAACTGGAAAAGTTGAAAGAAGGGAAAAAAAGATAAAAAAGGTTTAGGTTTAGTTTAGTAATAGAACTTTATGTTTGTTTGTTTGTTTTCCCCAGATTCAGGATGTTAGGTAATTTCACAGCAAACAAATGATTTCTAGAGTAGTAGTTTAGTTCTGATTATGAAATGAGGGCATTAGCAGGAGGACAGCAAGACTAATGATATTTCATTGTTTTGTTAACCAGAGTGACGTGTTTAGCTGGCACCTTGGCTAAAAGTGTGTCTAAAGTGTGTTTGTGTGCCAAGAAACACAGAGCGAGTGGAGATAACCACTTAAGTTCATGGCAATACTGCCTAAGCTCGAGCAGTATAGCAGTCTGCCTGTGAGGATGACTCACACTGGGCTCACAGTGATAATAGGCTGGCAGAGTGTCAGCATGACTAAACATCTGTTTGAATCATACATGTCTGTCGCTATTGATTCAACAGTTCATTCAAGGCTCCAGGATTGGTGTGAATACTGAAATCAAATGAAGGGACACACCTAGAGCTTACCTAATGCTTTATGAGTATTAGACAGAGTTAATGCCTCTGCAATTACTGAGCTTGCTGAATCCAGTGAGTCACGCAGGCAGGTGAAATCAATTAAATTAAACAGAAGTAGATCAGGCGATAAACACTAGATAATTGCCCATTTCACACAAGTCCAGCAGCACGCTCTTGACCTGTGTGCCATTTTGACTGAATTAGACCTGCATTAATCTGGGACAGTTCTAGTAATGGGTAAATCGATTAAATCAGCTCTTCTCAAACATAAGAAGGCTGCAGCACAATTTGAAATCTGAAAATCTTCTGTGGATCAGCTGAACCTTTAATTAGAGGTCAGAACAACACCACAGACTGTGTATAATAAATTTAGATGGACCTGGGCACTGTGACATCACCCACTGGTTGGTGAAGTCCAGTTGTGAAGCCTTGAGCTGAGCATTTTCACCTTTTGCTGTCTTAGTTTGAAAACAGACGTCATTTTTTTTTTTAGCTTTGATCTTTTCAAGAGTAAATAGATCAATTCTAAAATATTGGATGGTAATTACACATGCCATCATGAAACAGAAAATTATTATTATTAATTCACTTATATACTGGAAACAACATGACACAGTCCGCCTCTAGTACCTTTAGGATCCACAAGGGGGTTGTGGTCTACACTTGGCTCGAAATCTCCAATGTATGTCTTTCTGCAGTTTTTCAAATATGATGCCTTGCAGCCTTTCTATGCAGTGCTATAAACCGAGCACGTTTTGTGTTGTGTACTAGCAGCTTCCTCCCTTCTTGAAAATGCATGTGTCGCTGCTCTTCTTAAATACACCATTTTATTTTATAGTTTAAGCTCAGTATTGTCGCAAGCCACACAATAAAAACGTGCCGTAATGATTAAAGATCTGAAAAAAATGTGTTTTCCTGACCTTTATTGTTACCTCTCTGGGCAAAGACAGATGTTTAACATCAGCATAACACCCACAAGAGCTTATTTTGAGCTGTTTAACTAAACCATTTAATGTCAATGTACTGCTCTGTTATTTTGTCATTATCCTGTGATGATAAGCAGGTGTGAGTGAGAATGGGAGGGATGTGACAAGCAGGAGGCAATGAGTGGTCTGAAAGGTCAGGGTCACTGTTGGTTTGGCTGTGATGTGGTTTACCAGGAGAGAGCTGGAGCGTGATGCAGTTTGCCGGAATGGCAGCTGGTCCTTGCCACACAGCACTGATTCCTGTAAAAAGCGGCTTATGATTTACAGCCCACCCACACAGCAGTGCAGCTTAGAAGGACCCATCCAAGGAAAATACCGTGCTTTCCCCACCAACCTTTATCATTTTGCTCCCAGGAGTTTAATTTTATGCGGTTATTTGCTGCAGTTTACACTTGAGTTCCATTGCTTTTTGTTTCTCTCTCCTCCTTCTCCTTTCCGCCGGGTGCAGGTGTGTGCTCATTCGACCGTGGAGATGTTGGCTTGTCTACAAAGGCACTGACATAAAAATGGATCAGGAAATTCTGGTTCCACTTTATACAGTGTCCCTCCCCTCACATGGCAATAAATGCCACAAAACAAGCTCCTTACCTTCCCACGGCTGCAGGAAAAAAAGTGATGTAAAGTTTTTCCCACATTGTTGTTGTCGCCTGCCTGCTGCTCAGTAAAGCAATGCATTCCAGTAGTCTTTGTTTGGTTTTCATTTCATTGATTTTTGGAGAATTTCAATCTCTCTCTGATCACAAGTGAGCTCATAGTGGTAGTACATGCAAATCCCTACTTTAGAAAAATGTAGTATAAAGTCAAGAATAGTTCATTACACATTAGGCAGGGTTTCCAGTTTGATAGGAAATCTTTAACTCTTTCCCCCACAAAGATGACAGCAACTCTTAATAGGCGTCCAAGTTTGAAAGAGTTAACACACATGAAAGTAAAGATAAATTAACAACAGCAGCAAAGTCCAAAGGTTACACTTTCAGTAGACTTTTTTATTTTAATAGATGCTATGTTAGCAGCATTAGCATGTAAATAAACCAGAATGCCTGCAGACAAGATTTATGTAAGCATTTAGTCTTTAACTAAAACTAAATTAAAAACTAAAGTTAGGTGTGAAAAAACATTTTAGTTTGCTGAACTAAAAATAAAAACTAGACTTTTGAAAAAGACCAAAACTAACTGAAATGATATCGTCTCCTTACAAATCATCTTCTTTGGCTGCTGGCTTTAGGGGTCACCACAGCAGATCATAAACATACTGTAGTATTAAATGTCCTTGACGTGACTACAAAGTGCAAAATTGTACGTGCCAAAGAGTCTGCATTCCTTCATTTATTTATTTTTTTATTTTTTTATGAATATACACTACTGTAGAGCTGTCACTGTCGGCCAGCAGTTTGGCTCCGCCCACATAACACTGCATTTAAAACATTTAGAAGGTCTATAGACAGCAGTACTGTGGAGTTGAGTCCAGTACAGACAGGATTCTCAAGTCTGTGTTCATGTCACATGAGGTCACTCTCTTTTGTGTCATTGGGCACACACCATCACAAAGACTCACAGAGACCTCACACCCTCAGGGCAACGGGAAGGAGACCCAGCAGAGGAAGTGTAAAGGTCTAATGTGGGCCTGCTGAGTGACTCTGGAAAGATACCAGATCAGGTTGCCCGGGGCAGCCAGCTCTGTATTATAAAGATGAGTTGATCCGTCTCAGTGAATGGGCCTTGTATCTGTCAGTTTGTGTCATAGACCCCCGGAGGTGGCTGTAGGCGCTAACCGCAGAATGCCACAGTGGAAACTTGAATTCCTTTCTATCTCAGAGGTATGCCATTCATGACTTTTTGACTTGAAAATAGATACTGGACCTAGTTACTCATGACACCAGAAGTTGCTTTTCTGGGCTCATGTCCTTTTATATTGAACCAGGTTGTGTTGATCGCATTGATCACATGCATTAATCAGCAAAACTGTTGACAAAAGTAGACAACAAAGAATATGCCTATTTTTCTTTAATTTAACTTAACACATTTTTGTAATTCATGTAAATCCTGACTCCTTCTGAAACTTATGGCAGCAGTGGAGTAGAGCTGAAACTACCAATTTCATTATCGACTGATCTGCTGATTATTTTTTTTAATAATTAGCTCAATTTGAAAACTAATGTGAAGAATTGATCTCTAACAACAGTGCAGGGACAGAGAGGGGAATGTCTTGATGGGGCCCAGAAGAAGAGACTCAGGAGTGAAGAAAGTAACCCCATAAATATTCCAGCAGGAAATGACTTAAGGAGCTTCCTGGAACTGACCCCAGACAGGTTAAGTCATTTCCCAGAGGCTAAGAAAGCAGTGAAGTTAGGGACATACGTTCTCTTTTCTGCAGAGGATGCTAAGGATTCCAAATCTCTATTTACAAGGAATCCTAGCCAATTATAGTAAGAACGTAAGCTTGAATACAGTCTCTTGTTTGCCTGTGATTGAATTAAAAGGACTTCTTCGTTGCTGCCAGGGATCTGCAGAAGTACAGCAATGTTTTGTCTGCAGGCCCGCAGACCTTCCAGGCATAGAGAGGGAGACGAACTTCCTCTGGGGTTTTATGTACCTTACCCTCCTGACCAAGGTCTCTCTCACTGTGGGCCAGCAGTGGAACTGGCCCCTAAGTCACAGGCAGCACGTCAGTTTCCTACGGAAGAGTAGCGGGTACCAGAATACACCAGCAGACCTGCCACACCAGGCAGCACAAGTACCAATTTAAAAACTTTCCTGTGATATGACAGCGTAGCCGTGATGACAGGCCGTGCTTCCCTACCTTTCATCCCTCAGAGTTCTGAGAGACAGCGGAAGACTGCTAAAAGGCCTTTAAAGTGCTGCACGCTAATGTTGCTGCTGCGGTGGATGTATGGCCTGAGCTTTTTTGTCTGAGACTCAACACACTCAACATGCACTTCTGTAATTATGCACCAAATATATTTTAATGAGGAATGATGTCAAAATAAATGTCATTTGTGCAAAGCCGCTGGAGAAGTTCATTCATCGGACTCGGGATTGTGTGGTGACGTACAAAGACTCTGTGAAAGCCCTCCGAGTCCGAGCAGCAGCCACCACTTAACTGTACTTTGTTAATGTCTGTGTGTACTGTATACATACTGGTACCAAGTGACTTATGTGTATATACAGTATAGAGACTTTTATGAGTGTATATATGGATGTGTTGAGTGTGTGCTGCTGTTGGAACAAGCAGATGTTATGCAATGATACAGCCATCTGCGTCCAATATTTAAGACTCCTGTCACTGAAGATAAGCACTGTTTGTCATGTATTTACAGAATTAAGTCTGAATGTTGAAAGATCTTGAATATTGCATTCAGTTCATTCAAAATTCGGTGTGACTGTGTAGCTGAGCACGCATTTACTTTGGTACGATATGTTCCTCTGATTGAGCACAGGCTTTTTGAGAGTGAGTTTCTAAAGAAAAATTTTGGCGGCATGTCAGTTTGTGGTTAAATGTGGCACATTAGTCAGGTTAGCCAAGCCTGTTTAGCCTGGATCAGCTTTATGGCAAATGCAAATGAGAAGCCAGAGAGGAGCGTAAATTACAGAGAATGGAGTAAAAGCGTAACTTCTAGGTACGGTTCCAAGCCAAAAAGAACTAAACCAAAACACTACTGATGCCAGCGCAGGGAGTCATAGACGTGTTTTAGATGACTTCAAAGGACAAAAATGCCATTAGAAGAAAGTAAGGGGTAAGAAAGATGCAGTTGCTACAGGGGGCAGTGGTGGGCTAAAGATTCCAAAGTTGAAGGTCGCTCAAACTAGAAGGATAAAACAGGGTGGAAAAAGTTCAAAAGCAGCACTTGTTCCTTCCTCATTACCACTACTGAGGAGCCCATAAGGGTACTGATCCCCAACTAGTTCAGTAAAAGCTGTAATTCACATTCTTCTCTCACCTCTTTTCACTCTCTATGTGTTTATACACCACTTAGCATTTAATCATTAGTTATTATTAACCTCTGGCTCTCTTCCACTGTGTGTCTTTTGTCCTTTCTTCCTCCCCTCAACCCCAACCAGTCACTGCAGATGGCTGCCCCTCCCTGAGCCTGGTTCTTGCAGGAGGGTTCTTCCTGTTAAAAGGGAGTTTTTCTTTCCCACTGTCACCAAGTGCTTGCTCATAGAGGATCGTCTGATTGTTGGGATTTTTCTGTATTATTGTAGGGTCTTTACCTTACAATATAAAGCACCTTGAGGCGACCGTTGTTTGGATTTGGCGCTATATAACTAAAATTGAATTGAATTAAATTAAATCTAGGTTTACTGGGAGGCTTTCAGTGTGAATGTGTAGTTTAACTCTATAGTAGTGAAAAGTTTTGGGTTTTTTTTTAAGTAGCTTTAGCTTTATTTAAAGTGGACCTATTATTCTCAATTCCAGTTGGTTGTATTCATTCTTGGACTCTGCTAGAGTAGCTTTGCATGATTCCCAGTTCAAAATAATCCTTACTGATCTTACACTGTGCCTTGGTGCAGCCCCTCAGTTTATCCACTGTCGTTTTAATTCCCTTCCCCTAACTTTAAACTAACTGTCTTCTGATTAGCTGTCCTTACAATTAGAAACGCAGGTTTGTTGGACTTCGATGCTCATAGCCAGAGCTATGTGCTTGAGATGACAATATTAGAGATATCCCCTCTTAATTATATTACCCATATTAAACCAAGAAAATTAGTGTGAAACAGAGTGCTTAGAACAATCTGAAACGTGAGCTTTTGGCTCACGAGGATTACTCGCACATACTCTGACTTTATTATTTGCAACTTTGATTATATTTAATATGAAAAGCCACCTCTGTTACAGTATAGATAAGGGAGAAAATAACAAATAGCATAATAGGGCCACTTTAAATTTTTAATACACAGATTGGATCTTGATATTGATGATATTGGATCAACCAGAAACACCATATGTCATGCCAACTTGTTCATAAAGGTTATCAGCTGTGACAAATCTCCACATGCATATGGCTATATGGCTTGATTTTAAAGCAAAAACTATGGTCCATGAGTGTTTACATTTTCTAAACATAAGAAAAAGATCATGTTTTGTTGTCCATTCTATGCAGGAAATCAGCTCCAAAAAAAAAAAAAATGCTTTTATGTATTTAACCCTCAAGTTTAATATCATCATACCCCTTTGTACAGAGAGGATTTGGCAGAGCACTTCCACAGTCTCTCTCTCGGGTAGAAAGAGAGAGTGGCGTTCCAAAGGGCAGCGGTGTTTACCTGCCCACTTGAGTGGATTCCTCAGCTGGCTGGCTCAGACGCTGAGGTACAGGCTGCGGTGCCTTCGTGTCTGCTGTCTACACTGGAGACATTCTTAGCCTGATATCACTGCCACACGCTCAACAAAGATGTTGAAAGGCCATATTGAAGCAGGAGTGGAGGCAGGGAGGGAGGGGGTTTGAGGAGATAGATGGTTCATAAAATTCACTGCAGTCAGCGGGGCCGGAAGCCTCTTGAAGTGTCCTGCTTGCAGAGTGAGAGCAGGTGTGAGCTTCTGTATATGTTTGTGCGGACATGCTGTGTGTGGCCGCGCAGGCATGTGCGTGGGTGCGTATGTGCGCCCATGTGCTGAAGTGAGTGCATCTGTGTTTGAGTAATAAATAGAGCGTGTGTTCTGGCCAGGACATTTTAAATGCACGCATTTAAAATTTAAAATGCTGTACATGCTGTGTTTTGAGGTTGTGTTCATGCCTCACCCCAAACAATGCACAACCTACCTCTCACTAGTTAACATCATGCTCTCTTGTTTAATCACACAGCAATAGGTGATGGATATATATTTGTGTGTGTGTGATAAGGAGATGGAGTGACTTCAAAGCGGCGTGGCAACATTCTCTCAGCCCAGCCTGTTTACACTGCTCAGTGGAGTCTGCATTCCTCTGTCTCATTTTTCCATGGCATTCCACGGAGAGCTCAGCACTCCTGGCTGTGTGCCATACAAATTTACCCCACCCCTCCTCCCTTTACCCCTACACATACAGTATAGAGTATGCATACTTCTCCACACACAACTGTACACTTCATTTGGCCATTAAAACAAGACAGGACTCAGCTGGAACTGAAGCACCCAGCAGAAGCAGCAGGGCACGTTTGGGGAAAAGGAAGGGAGGAAAAACAAAAAAAAAGGAAGCAAAAAGGAGGTCTGACATGAACTGTTGCACCACAGGAGGGCAGGAGATTCAGCCTCACAAAACTCCCTCCCCTCACTTGTTCCTGCTCCCCCGACGGACTCAGGTGGATATCCAGCCCGAGTCTCTCCGATGTTCGACTGAAACATCTGCGCTGGTTTGTCTTGAAAAGCTCTCAGCGCATTCCCTGACCATAAATCAGGCAGCTTCAACGCCTGCCTCGCAGCCAATGTGAAATATAGCAGTAAAAAAGAAAACAATTATGCTGCCAATTACAAGGTGTGTTGCAACCAGTCTGCAGGCCACATCAGAGAGGTTCTGTGCTGATGTTTTTGTGACTATTTACTGGTGAGGTTGCTAAGGATGAAGCCATGTTGCCCACGCAATATGTTTACATAAACATTTGCAATGAGTAAAAATAACACAAAAACTCCCTCTGGTTAGTGTTTACCCACTCTTAAAGCCTTTATGACGGCATTTCTCCGACATTGGCCACAGGTGGTTATGGGATCCCCTGTGGGGTGGGCTGGAAGGTTGGTGGCAGACTGTGACATCTGTAGAGAAATATGTCACTGTTTTTCTTTCTTTTTTTTTTTCCCTTTCCACTGGATTAAATTAGAGATCTTCCATGACAGTGTAGTAGGTAATGACAGCTGCACAGCAAAAATATCCATCTGAAAGAGTGCTTTCATCTAGTTTGGAACCTCCAACTATTTAAAAAATTTGCGGGAGACCATGGGGAGACCACTCTAAGAAGTTGTTTTCTAGTTGAGTAATCTGCCTGTCTTGCCTTTGTTTTATAGCAGATATCTTCTTTCCAGGAAAAGAAGATTTAAGCCTGAACAAGCAGCTACGTGAGGCTCTGCGGTGTATAGCAAGTGAAGATTCACAGGAGCACATGCTAAAAGAATTATCTGTGGAGTCAGTGGGTTAAGTCATTTTGTGGTTGTCATTTGTTCAGCACAGCTGGGAGGATGGGGATGGGTATTTCCGGAAAATGATTTATGACACAAAGCAAAACCTGGTGCTTAAACATGTCTCTGCAACCATTTTTAGTTAATTCCCCTTTGTGCTGGTGGAACATACCTGCTGCCAAGTCATAGGCGAAATAGAAACAGGGATATGTCAAATCCCAATCACTTATTGAATGTGCTTACTGAGAAATTCATTTTAAAAGCAGTAATTTGCATGTTATGTATTTTCAGCCAACAGGAAAAGATTTGTCATCATACCAATGGTAGCTAGCTAATAGCATCACATAGGCTGTATATAAAAGATGGACACATCACACTGTGACATCACCCATTCATCTGCAAAGTCCTGTTTTTGAAGCCTTGAGCTGATCATTTTGGCTCTCACCATCTCAGCTTTTTGAAGCCAGATGTCACAAGCAAGGGGTTTATCTGTCAGAAAAACAGAGTACTATACACATATACAGTAGCAACTTGTCAACCACAAGGTAGGGCCACCCTAAAGCAGACTCCAACAGAGGCCGTAATTTATTAAACGAACTCAAACTTGAATATAAAAGGACTTGAACATTGCGATTGAGACCATAAACTCCTCAGGAAAGTCTTTACGGAAGTCATGCATGACAGGAGCAGTAGGGCTTTTCCCACAGACTCCTATACAATAATGTTTCTTTTTAAACCAGCTGGAAATTATTGCAGGTTTAAGGCTCTTCTTTTTTACTTCACTCCACAGATCCGTATTAGATGTGCAGTCAGAGGTCTGAAAAGCTGTTAATGTTTGCAACAATCACGACCAAATGCTGCAACTGTCATTTCTGATAAGTGCACAACATTAGTGTCAAAAGAAAGAAAGAAGGTGGCGTACATACATGGAAGTGTACTAACAAAATTATCTAAATGAAGACACTGTGTATATCAGCTAGTAGCAGGTTAGCCTTAGAAATCTAGCCTCAGGCAGAGTTGGGGAGCTAAAATTGGTCAAGCTCCTCTTAAAACTTTCACTTTAGTGGCTTCATGCTGTTCCTGTCTTTACTCAATGGCTAATGAACAGCATACAGTGGCACTCCATTTCAGTCCAGGAGCTGTATTTTAAATGGTTTGAAAGCTAGAGCAACAACAGGGAAGAAAGATACCTCCCTCTCATATGCTATAATAAAGTTTGACCCCTCTTTAAAAACAGCATATTGCTACAAAAGACACATGTTGGTGTGTGGGTTCATCGGGGGGAATGAACATGGGATTGTATTTCCAAATAAAAGAGTGGCGTTAACCACCACCCCCGCAGCCTACTGTATTTTATTTTATGTGCAAGTGTGTAAAAAGGGCACCTGTCTCTCGTTAAACAGCCCCTCAGTTAAACTCTGCGATGGTGCCCCTGACTGTCTGTCTGTGGAGAGGGTTTCAGTTTTATATATCGGTTCTATTTTGAAATCATACCCTCTGCCAGTCTGTCTTAACTGATCTTCAATCAGACTCTTATCTTTACTTAAGGCCCTGTAGTGAGCCAAAGCTTCTAGGTTGCTTAGGGTGAAATGTTTAAATAAGCTTTGGCTCAATGGTGTTGGTCACATATGTTTTTATCCATGCCAGGTCGGTCACCACTTTGGTCTGGACTGAAATCAGCAAGTTTGGGAAGCATTTCCATGATGTTTTTGGTTTACATACAGGTGATGGTTTGCGTGCGTGTCATTCTTTCTGTCTGTAAACACGATAGCTCGAAAAGTTTTGAATGAATTCCGATGAAACTTTGTAGGGGTGTAGGGTGGGGTCATGTTACCAGTCCATTAGAATTTGGCTTACATCCACCAACGTCTTCAAGGTCAACTCAATAATTTATTGGTCAAAAATTGACAAAAAGCCTTATAACTTAGAAACTATGATTCTTACAAGTGTGGTGTGTATTGTCAACATATAGAAGGTACCATATAAAGATTTAAAATATCATGTCACATTTGACCTCCCCTTCAAGGTCAATAGATTGATCAAAAGCCTGGACTTTGCACTTGTTTTTACTGCACAACCAACTTCTTAAAGTACGTTTAAA
>VUQS01028448.1:10732-33998 GCA_015108495.1 Heterochromis multidens | reverse complement strand
GTCCAAAGGCCCCTCTAGCTCACACTGGGACAGCCCTTTTTGAGCCACTAGATGCAGGTTTGCCCAATGGTCTTCTTTCTTCTCCCGCGTTGGTCAGAGTGGTCAACGGGACGGTGTACATTCCTGTTACTAATGTGGGGCTGACTGAGGCCATTTTGCCACCGCGCAGTCAGCTTGGCACCTTGTGCCAAGTTGAGGTTGTTAGCCAATCTAATGGCCTAACTGGAAGAAACAAACTCAAGGTACACTCTAAAAAACACAGACAGGTGAAGGCGCTGCGCGGAAGTCGGGGATTTTCCTTGCCGCTATTTTGCATGCATTGCGGTGAGCTTCTACGGCACGCGGGCATTAGCTTGTTTTTGTGTGTTTTTGCCCTTTTTTTGATTGCAGTGTAGTTTGTTCTACATGTGATTTGTGGTGTTTGATTCCTTTTATTTTAAGATATTCCCCGCAGCGCATCTCCTGTCTTTTATGTGTTGAACCACTCAATTTTAGATTAGTACAAGTTTGTTTTGTATTAACCTCAATTTCAGTTTAATAGTCTATTTTTTAAAACTCATTTAATAAAAGAGTCGGCTTGTTTCTAACTGTTTTAACTAGTGCTGTTTGTATATGTATGCATTTTCTTATTAAAGTCAACCCCTGTGAACTGAATGCATGCCTAAGGCTCTCCTCATGTTTAAATAGTCAACCCCCCTCCCTGCGGGCCACACAAGTTTCTCTCAAAGTTCAGTAAGTCCTCCCATCAACTGGGCAATAAGTCCAAAAGTTTATTGCAGGCAGTGTTCGCCTTGGTAATTTTACGGAGAGGCAGAGACAGACTCCTCCCCTGCAGGCATGCTGCTCAGCCGAGGCGCGTCTCTCCATCCTCAGCAGCAGCAGCTCCATGGGGACACGCACAGCCACACTTTAGCAACTGCTGATCACTCAGGCTGTTTTCATGACTTTCAAACTTTCTCTGGGGTGGAATATGAAACATCACTTTTTAATGGATTGGTAATAAAGCAGTAGGATTGTTGCTATTTCTACAGTAACGTTATTAATTGGACTTTGATGAGGACTTTGTCCTTGTCTTTTGTCGGATGATGGCGCAGACACCGTCCGTCATTCCACTACTGGGCATTATTCTGGAAATCATTTGTTTTGCTGGTAAGATAATATCCTCATTTAATCGTCTACCTTAACAACGGATTAAGCTGAGAAACATGAATTATAGAAGTTTGTAATCTATGTTCCGCTCATCCTTTTTTTTTTTTTTTCTTTTCCTGTCAACTCAGTCACCCCCAGCTCTATAAACGCTCTTGCAGTTTTATAAGACATTTTAAAGACATTTAGTCTTTTCTGAATGTCTTCTGTTGCTTCATACCTCCAGTCTCACTTCTCCGCTTTTTTTTATGACAGTATTTTTTTTTTATATCAGTCTGGATGCATGTTTGGACTTGAATTAATTTAAGGATCAGAGGATAAGAATTCAACCCTTTAAGCATAAAACTTTTGAACAGTGCCCTGCTGAGTTATCTTTATGTTGTGAAATGTAAATGAAAAAAGTGCTTAGTGTCTGCTGATTTGTTATGATGTTCAGCAGTTTCAACCTTTTTATTTTCTGAGATCATTAAGGCCTTCTTGATCAACTCAACACTTTGAGTTTTTTTTTTTTTTGTTTTTTTTCCATACAATGCATTATGGCCTTTTGGGCCTCATAGGGAGGTGGTGGGCAGCCCGTATCCTCAGAAACAGGAACCCCACCTAAGGCACACTGTGCTAGTCTATTGAGCCTGACCCGGCCCATCTTCTCCTGTTTCCTGTTTTCACACAGCTCCGCCATTTGCTGCAGCAATGGAAAAATGGCCCTATGTAGCCAGAGACTCAAATACAAAACACATCTTATAATGGAGATTCAGTTTCTACCTTGTGGCTTTTGATTTAATCTTAAACAGTAGTGACATGATCTCTGGCGCCTTTATTTAGTAATTGTTTGTACAGACTAATGTCATCAGCCCTGATTATGTTAGCAGTTATTCATTTCTGTGACTGAATTGTACTGTGAATCTCTCCAGCAACTGAACTGCGGTTTATACCTGATCCACCAACGCTTAACATCTATGGCATCCATAGGATGAACAAATCTGACAGCCTTGAACTAACATGCAGGTATGTAAGGCTATGCATACACCTTACAGCTAGTGCTCGGGAAACTAGTTTTGCAAACTACAGGTTACTTCACACTGGAAGATTTGCAATACAGCAAAACTACCCTAGCATCTAGAATTTATTCATGCACCCTTTATGCATCACGTGCAGAAAGTCAAAGAGTTGCTGTTTTGAAACAGCCCCTAGAATACGTGTGTGTGACTGTGTCTGCTCAAAAGGTGGCTGTGCATTGTGGGTTCTCAAGAACTACTCATCTAAACAACATGAAAGACTGAAGTCATTTTTCACAGGAAACCAAAGTCAGTAAATTATTGACATTTAAGTAAAACGTGATGAAATTTTGTAAAAGTTAGAACTTTTTGGTGCTCTTATTTTTTGACAGCTGTTCAAAGGCATGTTTGAAAGTTAAGACTTGGTTTTAGGCTTAAAGTTACAATGAAGGCAAGATAAGCGTTAGACATATAGAGTTATGCAGTTATGAGTTATGTAAACAGAAGTTTACATACACTCATTGTTGGCATGAATGTTATGGTAATTTTGGGCTTTTAATTATTTCTTTGAACTGTTCTTTTCCCAGGGTGGAATGATTGTACAGCATGCATCTTTAATGACTTTAAAAAACAAGAATGACATAAGTTTGGGTCAAAAGTATAGATACAGGCTCAAAAATACATACATTCCCTTAAATCTTTTAATAAGTGGTGCTGAAGGTTCTACATTGTCTTTTAACTTGACAAGGCCAAAGCCTATTAACTTCTCGTTAATGATCATGATTGACTACAACTGGTAGTTTCTCTTTGCCAGCATAAAAAGGATTTGACAGCATTCACTGAAATGACCAATACTCAGAACAATGGAAAAGTCCAAGGAACTCAGTGAAGCTCTAAGAAGGACAATTATAGATTTACACAAGTTGAGAAGGTCTCTTGGATCCATTTCTAAATAAATGCAGGTTTCAAGATCATCAGTTCAAACAATTGTACGTAAGTACAAGTTATTCAGATGTGTCACCACTTTGTCAAGGTCTGGAAGAAGACCCAGTCACCCTCAGATGAGAGGAAATTGGTTAGGATGTTAAGGAACAGCCCAGGAAGCACCAAGGCTCAAACCTGAGATAAACTGGAAACTGATGGAACACTGAGAAGGTGCTGACCAAGAAAGAAGCCCATGCCTCAAAATCGACACCTTCAAGCTCGACTGAAATTTTTTGGCCACAATGACAAGAGGTATGTTTGGAGGAATAAAGGTGAGGCTTTCAAACCTAAGAAAACTGTACCAACTGTCAGGCATGATGGTGGTAGCATCATGTTCTGGGGCTGTTTTGCTGCCGGTGGTACTGGTACATTGCACAAATTGGATGGAATAATGAAGAGGGAGGACTACCTCCAAATTCTTCAACTTTACCTCAAATCAGCAGCTAGATGGCTGAAACTTGGACAGAGTTGGGTGTTCCAGCAGGACAATGATCCCAAACACACATCAAAACTGGTTTTGGAATGAATAAATTAGAGGCTGACATTAAGATCCTGGAATGGCCTTCCCAAAGCCCCGACCTCAACCCTATTAAAAATTTGTGGAGTTTGCTTAAAAGCTGGCTTCGTGCCAGGAAACCAAACAATTTAAATGAACTCTACCAATTCTGCCAAGAGGAGTGGTCAAATATCCAGCCAGAATTATGCCAGAAGCTTGCTGATAGCTACTGAAAGCATCTGGATGAGATGTAACTTTCTAAGGGACATTTAACTAAATATTTGTGGAGGCGTATGTATATATTTGAGTCTGTATGTATAATTTTGACCCTAGGTGGATTAGAGAAAATCCAGAATAAATTCAACTTGTGCACCCAATTCTTATTTTTTTTTTGTCATTAAAGATGTATGCCGTACAATCATTCAACAATGAAAAAAAGGTCAAAGAAATCATTAAAAGCCCCAAATTACCATGACATTCATGCCCATGATGAGTTTATGTAAACTTCTGACCACAACTGTAGCTCTATCTCAATCGCCATAGCCTATGCTATCTAGTCCTATGTGCATTTTTCCAGAAATGTAACTGCACTGTGCATCACCGCAGACCTCATCAACTGTCTATGTGGTAGTAAAATGTGGAATAAACACAGTATTGATAGCACAAGTATAGTACTTTCATGAAACAAAATGTTATAGACTGTAACTGTATAGTTTAACTATAACTTCTGCCAGTGTAAACATTTTGTTTTTTTCTGTTGTCATAGCTCTGACAATAAGTGTATAGTTTCAGTGTTTATGAAGTCTTCTCTCCTTTCTGCATTTCAGTAAAAGTAACTGTTTTTCAAAATTCATTGGCTCCAAGCCAACGTGAACAGCTCAGTTTCACCCCTGATTGCAGAGCACCAGCACACAAGTGGAAATGCAGACTTTTCCCCTTTAAATTCCGCTTTTAATTATAGACTGCAGATATAAGATGGCCATAGTTGTAGCTTCTTAAATGTGATTGTGCCTTAAACCTGCATTCTTTCTGATAGTCCGCAGGGGGCAAATCCATTGGTTGCAAAAAGACGTACAGCTGTATGTAGGAAAACGGCAGTCTACTCACTTGATCTATGACCTCAATAAACACTTTCCTGATGGATTTGTAGTCTCAATTCTTAGTCTAAAGTCTTATTAAATACAGCTTAATGTTCTTTTTGTAAATCATGGTCCTCTTTAGTGACCAGGAGGATGATAAACAGGTACGATTTGGATGACTTCGTGCCCCTCGTTTTTAACAGCCAGATCTCTCAGTCAGCCCCATGCTTGTGAGGTCTGGTTTCAAAAAGCTGACATGGTTAACAATAAAAGTGCTCAACTTGAGGATTCAAAAACAGAACCACCAACTTGAGTGACTTAATAATGGGGCATACCCATCTTTTATATGTAATCTATGCTGGAAATTCACAGCAGTCAGAATCATGAAGAAAGTAAAGTGTGTGTGTGTGTGTGTGTGTGTGTGTGTGTGTGTGTGTGTGTGTGTGTGTGTGTGTGTGTGTCAAAGGGGGGATGTTACAGTAATGGAATGATGGTAAATACTGAATACTATAATTGAATATACTGCACTTTCTTTTGCTTTTACAGACAAAAATTTAAGTGTCAGTAGTTGATTACTTGAATCACTACAAATATGAATGTAGTTAAATGGCAAACTACTTCAAAATGCAGTTAAACTACTAGATCAAATAAATGTAGTTTACTCCTCCCCATCACTGGTTAAATTCACAGACCCATTCATAGAGCATGTGCAGTATAATTCTCTGTTTCTTCTCCCACAGAGGTCGGCAGTATTTGAGGTGGACGACCCCTGCTATAAGCACTCGCTTCTCCATCAGTGACTGCAGTGGATCAGGACTGTTTTGCATAAGACTCACGATCACCAATTCAACTGTCAATGAAACTGGACATTATCAGTGCTCCTATATAGGCCTGAAAGCTGAAGATGGCAAGACTTCAGCAGCAGTTTATGTGTTTGTCCAAGGTAGACCTCGTTTTCATTTTTCTTCTAGGGTTCTTTTACATTTATCACAGTGTGTTTATTCAAACATCCATTTATGTAAAAGATAATATGGGATTACCACCTTCTTTTCACTCTTTTATGCTCTACTTCACACTGAAAAACATATACTATTCTTATTTGTGCCTTAATTTTAGATTACAAGGTGCCATTTGTGCCATCTGAAAAGGAATATGAGGTGGTGTTCATCCGTGAAGGAGAGCGAGTAGTGATACCATGCCGAGGCTCAGTGGAGAATCTCAATGTCACACTTAACATCGTAAGAAGCTGTTTCTGTTCTTTACTTTTTAGCAGTGAAACAGTTTTACGAGATGGAGCAACTTCTGCAGGATGGTAAACAGTTGTGTTCACCAGATGTGGTTTTATTTTATTGCTATCTCATTTACATGCCCAGATAACACTGCTCATGTGTAAAGCAACTGGTGTGGAATTTTTAAAATCTTATTGTTCAGGATCACTAAATTTCTGTGTCTGTCAGAAGTATCCAATTAAGGAGTTTCATCCTGATGGGAAGGATTCTGTGTGGGATGCCAGGACAGGCTTCACTGTTCCCACTCATCTGATCAGCTATGCTGGTGTCGTGTCCTGCCAGGCTCGTATTGGAAATGAGACATTTAAGTCTCCCCTCTACATTGTGGCTGTTGTTGGTAAGATGGAAAAAGATACAAAGAGAAATTATCAGTTGTCAAAATTATGGCTGTAGAAATAACCTATGTGGGAGTTTTAGTAATAATAAAAATTAACAGCAAAACTTAGTGGAAATTCAGATTTTAACTGTGTAAGGTGACAGACTCTCTGCACCAACACTCTGTTGCTCAGAGTGTTGGTGCAGAGAGTCTGTAGTCTCAGGAGAACAATAGTGTGTCGATTTACTGTCTTCCCTCCTTTTTCCGCAGGATACAAGATTTATGACCTCACCCTGACCCCCAACAATGTAAGGCTGTCTGTGGGGGAGCAGCTATTGCTCAGATGCACTGCGTACACAGAGCTCAACGTGGGCATCGAATTCAACTGGACGCACTCTGGTGGGGCTCTGGTCAGTACCCCACACTTTTCTGCTCTTAATACCCTTCTATACTTTTAATGAACTTATGTGACAGCCTTAAAGTAGACTAATAATGTTCATGTCCAATACCATATTTTAATTTTTGGACTCTACTAGAGTTGCTGTGCATTAATTACAATTCAGAATAATAATTATGGGCATTGATGGAGCCCCTCAGTTTATCCACTGTCTGAAAAAAGAAATATGTTTAAGTTCCTCCCCTTTAAAGCAACTTTTGTAGTGTTGGCTGCCACTTAGAAACAAAAGGTTTATACAGCAGGTGTGTGCCTAAGATGACAGTATCAAAATGATTATAGGATATCTGCTGTCAGCGACATCCTAAAGATCTAAAGAGTAGAAAAACCGTCTGAAATTGAATGTTTATAGCAGTCTGAAGCCTGAACTTTTGGCTCACAGGGATCGTTTGTACATATGCTGACCTCATTATTTGGAACTTTGGCCACGTAAAATATGAGCATCCACCACTGTAACAGTATAAACATGACTGAAAATAAGGAAAAGCGTAATAGACCCACTTTAAGTTGGTCTCTTTGACTCACTGATGAGGACAGACTGAGATACCAGAAGTGCTGTATCTCTCTTCCTGCTGTCCTTGTACAGATTCATTACTTCCTGCTTTCAGGAATCCATCAGGCCTTTATCTTGTACCACCAAAGTGCAAAGGTGACCAGATGTGTTTTTGATGTTCTGACTGCTTACATTACTAAGAACAATAAGCTGTCTGGACTGAGGCAACACTTAAACTTTCATTTCTTAAAAAAAAAATCTTTCACGTTCTGTTATCACAACCATTACAAGTGTCACGTGTGTCTGTTTTAAAAGAGAAATTGTGTGTTTATATATTATGTCTTCCCTTTGTCAGACTTCGGTCAATGGTTCAAGGCCACCTCACACAATCCCCCACAAGAAGAAGCTGTGGAACTCTCTGGAGCTGTCAAACACGCTCATTGTGGAGAACGTGACGGTGGCTCATGGAGGAGAATTCACCTGCTCTGCTTCGAGTGGGCAGATGGAGAAAAGTGCTTCAGCATTTCTTACAGTTTATGGTGGGTGCTCTGAAAACATAAGACCCATCATTCGAAGAGTTCACATTCAATGCAATAATTCTACATTCACAAAAAATTATTTATGTAACTATTAAGCTTGAAGACAGCTGAGGATTGTACTGTGTTAAATATTCAGCATATATTTTAACTGGAACAAATGATTTAGCATGTGTTGCTTGATTACTGCTGATGAGATTTTTTGCATTAGAAAAAAATGATCTAGCAGTAGGTATATTGGTAAACATACAGTATGCTAACATAATACTTCACCAATATCACAAATGCTTATAGATTGTTGCTGCAGAGCCTTCTGGTCTTGAGCCGAATTCATCCCATACCAGTTTGTGATATTTCCAGTTAGGATGCTTTCTGTTCCTCCCTTGGAAAAGTTAATGGTAATTCAGTATTCTTCAGTTTCCCGAGGAAATACAGTTGTTATTGAGATGGTGTTGTGTGATGACACTAATAGGTTCTCTGTAGTATTGATTCCTGGAAACCTAAATTGTTAGTTAAAGTGGACCTATTATGCTTATCTCCAATGCCACATTTTTATTCTTGTCTCTATTAGAGTAGCTTTACATGATTCATAGTTCAAAGTATTCCTTACTGGGCTTTGATGCAGCCCCTTAGACAAGCTGTTTTAGCTCCTCTAACTTTAAACCAACTTTCTTTTGATTTGTTGACATTCGCAAACACAAGGTTTGAGCAGCAGGTGGGTGGGGTTTTGTGCTCAGAGTCAGAACTATATGCCTGAGATGACCAATATTAAGGTTGTCCCTGCTCACTGACATCAAACAGATCCTAGAAAATGTGACTGAAACAGAGCATTTAGAGCATCCAGTATTTTAACAATAAATAATAGAAAATAAAAAAGCATGGTGGGTCCACTTTAAACAATTCAATAGTTAAAATATAACAAAGCATTCCCTTCAACTCTCTTTGAAATATTTGAATTTCTGTTAATATTTTTACCTTTAAAACTTAAACTTTTTAAAGTATTATTTTGTTTGTGGTTTATTGGCTGATTTTATTTTTAGACTTTTCATTTTATTTTCTTATTTGTTTGGCACAGATTTGTACTGTTTTACAATGTACTCTTTATTCCTCATTTGTATCAAGCTGTGTTTTTGTTGACAACAATGGTGGCGGACATACTGGGAGAATCAGTTTTGATTATCACACTGATATAATTGAATTCTTGTTATTATTGCAATCAGTTATACTTTTGATCTGCCTAATAACTTTTTACTATATTTTGTTAGTTTCAAGGCTTTATTTGCACAATAATATATGCTCCTGCAGAGAGGCCTATTTGCTAAACTGAAAATCTCACCCTTCCATTTCCTAAAATTACATTTATTTTAGCTAAAACATTCAGATAAACATATGTCAGTTTAATCAGCAGAAAATCCCATGTGAAGTTAAATAGATTTTCATTGAATCAAATGAGTCATTTCATATTGTTTTTATTATCACATCAGTTATGAAATGAACGTAGATTTCTCTTCAGCTTTTGCTTTTCTTGAGCCCCCCAAAAAATCCATAAAAAACAGCATGTTGATTTATTTTTTGTATTTTTGTGATTTCTCTTGTATCTCAGAAAAACCTTTTATTGATATGGAGGAGCCCTGGACGAAGGTGTGGGAGGTAAATGTGGGAGAACCATCTACATATATCCCTGTGAAGTACTCAGCTTATCCTGAACCCATCCTTAAATGGTGTGTTCACAGCAGTATTTGTTTCACCATAAGTGGCAGATTTAATGCAAGTTTACCTTGCATTAAATCTGCTGTTTCTGATACAGCTTTATGCTTTGCATAGATGTGCTTCTTCTATACACTCTTTAATCTCCTCTGTCTGCCCAGGTTAAAAAATGACCTTCCACTGGATGACTACAGAATAAAACAGAAGAGTGATGCCCTCATCATCCGTGAAGTTAAAGAAACAGATGCTGGGATTTACACAGTTATACTGACCAATAAAATTACAAAAGAGGAACAGAGACGCTCTTTCCAGCTGCTGGTCAATGGTATGTTTTTTTTCTCTTCTTTCTCTTTTGCATTTATTTTTGAGCTGCCTGTTGTGGAGATGACTCTACATCTTCCTTTGTAGTTCCTCCTCATATTATTGAGAAGGAGATGGCAGTGGACACTGATGTGTACCTCTACGGCAGCAGCACGACTCTGACCTGCACTGCTCGTGGATTTCCTATACCCACACACATCCAGTGGGAGTGGATGTCCAAAGAGGATTGCCCAGAAGCTTTCATGCAAGTCAACTCTTCAGTGTGAGTTTAAAAGAGAGACACAGAGGCTGTTTTCACACATGAACTTTGGAAAAAGTTGGGAATTTCAAGTTGGGACCTTTTTCACATGTAGCACAGTTAGATGCATTATTATAACTGGAAATAGTCCATTTGATTTAGGCAACTGTGCTGCCTGGGAAGAATGTGCAGCAGGCAGGACACAGGAGGATCAAGCTAGTTGTGAATTCACTAGACTATCACCTCATATTAGAAGGAGCTGTCAGGTTTAAGACCATTTTAATAGCCGATTCGGCTTAGTTCTTATGTACAATTCTCCCGAGCAATGTCCATAAAAGTTCAGGGCAGAAAGATAAATGGTTGGGGGCTTTCTTTTGTGTTTGCACGCAGTTTTCACATGCCTTTGAGTTACTCATTGTCAACAGGTTGCTGATTTAGAAGAGGAATAGCTGCTTTCGTGATGTTGACCAAAACAAGGCAGGAGACAATGAGAGCACACTCTGACCTGATGCAAATCAGCGGATGCGATTCAGTCTCTTCACAATGTCCATTTTTAGAAAGACGTCAATTATTCAGACTCAGAATGTGCTCACTAATTTTGGACGACTTGTACTAAATAATGTTTGTGCTCACTTGATGAGCTGTTTAAGATAGCAGCTCTGTCTATGCAATATTCAGCCATTTACACAACAACCTCACGAATGGCTCCTGTTGTGATTTGACAGTGTTGATAGAAAGGAGGATGGTGTGTGTGTGTGTGAGGGACCAGACAACATCAGCAGCAGATTCCTTATCATCTGTCTACACATCTGAGCACTTCCTCAGTCCTGCACTACGTTTCCTGTTGTTCCTGTCATGCTCTTTTTCAAAAAAGAGGTTCTTCCTGTTAAAGCTACACCTCTTCTTGTGTACTTTCTTCCCCTTTTTACTAATTTTTAGTAACAGGAACATACTTTTCTATCTCTCACTGTAATTGGGTGTTAAAAATAAGAATACAAATGAAACTACTCAGGATTTGTAAATGGAAAAAAAGAGTTCAACAACAAGTACTTAGCCATTTTGAAAGACATGATCTTCCATTTGTGTACCATTTGTTGGTGTTAATTTGGTGTGTTAGAGTGAAAGAGGAACCTGTGGAGCAGCTGTTTGCACAGCTGGTGTTTTTGAAATTAATTCAAAAAAAGAAAAAAAGATCAGAGCTAGATATTTTTGTTTGATGATTCTTCTGTTCACTTTTGTCCATCAGGTCAAGGCTTGTTAAGTCTGAGTCACAGCTGAAGGAGTGCACAAACTGGAGAGATATCAGCAACAGAACTGGTCACAACCATGTACAACCAATTACGACTGACACTGATCAAGCTCAAAAGGTAAAAAAAAAAAATCCTTGATTACAGCCCATTCCACCTTTGGCAACAAGAATTGTGATTTTCTTTTTTTTTTTTACAGTATCTGATATGGAGTTAATTAAAAGATAAATAATATCAATAACAGATTAAATTAATTTCTCTAGAAAATCAAGAGCTCTTTAAAGATTCAGAAAGCTGAGGCTCACGCCCTCTACAGATGCACGACTGCCAACAAAGTAGGCAAGGATTCACGTGTCATCTTTTTCCATGTAACACGTAAGTGCCGTGCCTTTTTTTTCCTCTTAAAAAGCATCTCATTGTAGTTGTTTTGGTGTCTACTTTTTGTCTGTCTGCAAATGTTTTTTAATATCTTTGTGGCCATTTCTTGCAGTCACTCTGCATTTTGTGTGTCAATGTCATCCATTGTGGCTGCTGTCATCATCACAAACAACTTTTCGGTATTAATTTTGTCTTTTCTCATTCTTTTTCCATGTGTTTCCATTTTTAGGTGGTCTTGAGGTGACAATGTCTCCCTCTAACAGGCCCTTGGAGGAGGACCATGTCATTCTGCGGTGTAAGGCAGACAGACTGATCTATGGCAACCTCGCCTGGTTCCGTGTGACCAACGTTTCCAAATCAGAGCAGGTAGCATCAGTGCAGCCTTGTCGCTCCCTGACTCTGCAGCCTTGTCCACTGTTGCATGCCGTGCTGACCACCCGGCAGGGCACCAACGTGACTCTGGAGCTGTCACTGCGCAATGCGTCCCATCAGGATGAGGGTCTATATGCCTGTCAGGTGGTAAACATCATCACTGGGGAGAAAACCTGCCTGCTCCACAGTGTTTCTCTCAGAAGTAAGATGTATTTACAGTATTTTCTTTTTGTAAGTTAAGTTTTCTTCAGGAAAAAGTCATAGTCAAAGTCATACATTTGTTTAAATGTAGTTTTCACATAAGTAAAAGTCACAAGGCAAGTTTTATTATCTTGAACAAGATAGATTAATTCAGTGATGGAAAAGATAAAGTAGAAATCCACAAAGATGCAAGTATTGAGCCAGTTCATTTGATTCTATAAAGCATTTTAAACCATGTTTTGCAATTTTAGCAGTTTTCAGATCTTTTAAATCTGTTTAAAAAAGCACAGATGCTGTTAGTTTTTAATGTGTTTCAAAAATAATCTTTACAATTCTGATTTTTAGACCTTGAGGCTCCAAGGATCCTTAATAATTTCACAGACCAAAAGGTTAGGGTGAGTGCGACAATCACTCTCCACTGTGTGGCTGCTGGGACACCAAACCCATCTGTTGTGTGGACCAAAAACAACCACACTGTCGTGGAGAGCTCAGGTGAGACATGCACAGCATTTCATCGAAAACCAATTCACTTCATGAGTTACAAGAGCTGCAAAACCAAACATTTGATTGTCTTTCAGGTGTTACTCTGAATCGGCAGAACCATAGTCTGACAATTCAGCGTGTGACGAAGGAGGACAGTGGTCTCTACACCTGCACCGCATGTAACAACCGTGGGTGTGACACAGCACAGGCCTCTTTGAGTACTGAAGGTCAGTCACTACCTAAGATGGTACCAAATAGCAAATTATGGATTTCGTGGTGCAACAGTGTAGTTTTTCCTACCTGGAGCATGGATTTATTAGGAGGCAATGTGTCTTTAAGTGCAGGAATGTGAATCCTGCTGATTATTTTTGATCTTTTTGTAGTGATTTACTACCCTTTTATTGGAACTGTTGTGTGCTTGTAGCGGGTTGCATCTTTTTTGGATGCTTTTCATCTCGTTGTAGCTGTTTTGTGCCTCGTGGTGCCTGCTTTTTGTCCATCTGCACATATTTTTTAAAATCTTTGTGGTCAATTCTTGTAGTTACTGCGCATGTTTCATGTCATTGTTATTGTCCAAAGAATATGGCTCAGGGGCTCCCTGACCTTCTGGGGCCTGTGCCAGTTGTCTCGTTTAGTAATACATCCTCAGCTTAAAATGTAGTCTATATATATATATATATATATATATATATATATCATAGTATATCGTAGTCTGTGTGAAAGGTTTTAGCCTTAACCTTTTGGCAATTCCAGCAATAGTTACAAAGACTGTTTAGTTATATCTGGCTTCAAGGTTTCACCAATTCACATCACACATAGGAGGTTTTTTTTATATATCAAAGATATAAATAAAAATAGCTTTGCTTCCTCATGACAGGAAGTTATCCCAGTTAACGCACATCCTCCTGGGAGTATCTAAATGCAAAACAATGAGGAGACGGCAGGACAAAGGGAGAGGCCAGCCCTCCCCAAGCTCCAGCCTCCGCTGTCCTGTCCACAGTCTTCTTGTACCAAACACAGAGACACAGCGAAAAACAAACAAATGCACTGACTAGACGCAGAGCCTACGTGACCGTGTCCCCGCCAGCAGAATGTGGACCCAGTTACAGCAGCTCACAGCTCTGCTCAGGCGCCAGCTCTGCTAACAAGGGAGAGCAGAGGGACAGACCTCTAACAACAAAAGCCCTGTGTATAAGGGGGGGAGCAATTGTAAAACATATCACTTTAATAACATTTTTTTAAGTCTCGCATTTTACAAAAAGCAGGACTCACACATTTAACCAGCTTCTTGACTAAAAAACATGAATAACAAGAGCATACCTCTGTTACAAATATAGCATAATGGTGAATATGGCCAGGTAAACAGATAATACAAAGATTAAGTGAAATTAGCACAGGTGTCAACTCTGTGGCTTCTAATGGACCTGAATTCTGCTAAAGAACATTTTGGGATCAGAAGTCTGACTGTCCTTCATATCAGTCATATTCAAAAAGGACGAATGAATGATGATGTGTGATGATTCCCACAAACAACCCTTCAGTGTAACCTTCCCATTTTCTGACCCCATCTGCCCCCTAAATATTTCAAGCTCAATAGTAGTGGAATGAAACGGTCCATTACAGCATGCAGTGACACACTACAATGGCTCTCATAGACCTTTTCCAAGTTGTCTTTGGCAGTAGTTGTTCATGCTGACTCCTGACCATTTGTTATGACTAGATAAAATATCAGTTTGCTTACAGTCCAGATTCCAACAGTCTCCTTTCTCCAACCTAAACACAGACATACACATGTGAACAGGCCAAAAACAATGACAAACCTGTCTGAACTTTATGAAATGCTGCCAAGGCATCTCACGGAAATTATAACCAACATTCCACTCCGACTGTTCCATGGGTTTTCCTCAAGAATGGGCCTCAAATTTGTCATGCATGTAGTAAAATCTCTTCTGTGATACAATAATACATTTTATATAATTTCATTCTTGAATTCTTATTAAAAAATACTCCTTGTGTATATTTAAGGTGCAGAAGAGAAGACTAATGTGGAGCTAATTGTTCCCATTGGGTCAGTGGTCATCGCTATGTTTTTCTGGTTACTGATCGTCTTCGTCATCCGTGGGAGAAAGAGAGTAAGAACTTCCTCATCCTCTCTTGCCTGCACTTTTCCTTCCTCGGATTTCCCCTCCAGTTACGCACATGGATAATAATAATTAAAAAAAAAATTACAAACATGGTAAAACCCACGTGTACAATGACACACGCTGTAGGCATTTATGGCTGATTAGAAGTGACTGCTCTGGCTCTCAGTAGCTGCTCTCTTTTGTATCCAGGAACAACGGGGCATCTCTTTGCTTCCCTAAGTCACGTAGGCCCACAACACTGAGTAGGCCCCATTTATTTGAGGGGCACCAGAGTCACTGGAAAACTGCTGTGCGCATTTATTGTGGTGAAAGGGGATAACTGAGAGAAATAGCAGCTCATTAATTTACACGCTACATCTTTGCTTGTCTTTAAAATATGTCACGGCATCACTGTTTCAGCCAAATGGAGTGGATCTGAAGACAGGCTACCTCTCCATGATCCTTGACTCAGAGGACATGCCCATGGATGAGCAGTGTGAGAGGCTCACCTACGATGCAAACAAATGGGAATTCCCTCGGGACAGGCTGAAGCTTGGTGAGACATGAATTTCATTCAATTTAGAGAACACTCTTTGAGAAGACATGTTAAAGCAAGCATCTGCACTGCCACCGACCAGTGCTTACCTTGTGAAGTGAGGAAAGCAAAGACAAGTTCCTCCACAGAGTTTGTAAAACATTACATCAAGCTATCAAGTTAAAGCCCATGGCTTTTTTATGGGTAAACAGGAGTACTTATTGGTTGTACAACTGAACAGGAACAAGCAGGGGGTGGATGTGATACAGAAACCAAGAGCACTTCACGCTCATACAGTAGCAACTTGTCAGTCACAGGATAATCACACCCTAAATCATTCCTACTTTATCGTTATTTAATTCCCAAACTGTAATTTATAAAATAAACATAATTTTATGTTGAGGAAGACTTGAAAGTAATGAGTGACACCATAAACTTATTAGGAAAATGTCCCAAAAAGTTGAATCTGTTCATCTGGACGTGGCGTTTTTTAGTGGGAGAAACGTTTCGTTGCCAACGAGACTGAAGAAGTTACCAGTTGGCAACGAAACGTTTCTCCCACTAAAAAACGCCACGTCCAGATGAACAGATTCAACTTTTTGGGATTCTTTTACCTGGATTATTGAGCATGCATCAAGAGTTATTAGGAAAATGCTTACTGGACTAATAAATCAAGTGAGGAGAAGCATATTTTTCTCACAGACTTCTACGGAATCTGACTTCTTTAGAGGAGTCGCCCCCTGCTGACCATTAGAAATATTTCAGAGCCAAAGAACTACTGAAGTGATGTCACTTCAGACCTGAAGGCAACATCCATCTTTAAAGTACATTATATGGTTAAATATTAGCTGCAAGACATTAGAAGTTTATCATAGCTATTGTGTGCATGATAGCAAATAAGTACACTGTTTACTACTACTAATAATAATTAATTGTATTTGTTGCCACCTTTCAAAGCACCTTACAACAAAAACTCAACAACAACAACAATATTAAAAGAGATTTAAAATCTAGGAATAACAAGTGATAATAATAATAAGATGGTTATAGCTGACATGCTGATGAAAACAGATGGATTTTCAGCTGAGATTTGAACAGTGTCAAAGAGTCTAGCTGACAAAGGTGAAGTAGTAATAAGTCCCAAAAATGAGGTGCAGCACAGCTAAAGGCTCTGGCACCCGTGGTGTTAAGTCTGAAGTGAGGAGCAGTCAGGAGAGCAGCTGAAGCTGAGCGTAAGACAGGAAGGGATGTCAGGATGAAGGAGGTCTGAAATATATGGGGGTGCCAAGTCACTGAGAGCTTTGAAAGTGAGAAGCAGAATCTTGTATTGGATACGCTGGGGAATGGGGAGCCAGTGAAGCTGGATGACAGCAGGTGTAATATGATAAATAGACTTGGTGTGGGTGATGACTCTTGCTGCAGAGTTTTGTACCATTTGGAGCCGATTAAGGAGTTTTTTTGGGAGACCAGAAAGAGTGGCATTACAATAATCCAAACGTAGGTGACCAGGGCATGAACCAGGACCTGTGTGCTGTGTTGAGAAAGAGAAGGGCGAAGTCTACCTACTATGTGGTAGTCTTCTTGTTTTTGATGTTTAAGAAAGTTGTATTAAAAAAGAAAACAGCTATTCAGAGGAGACACAAATGTATGTCTCAGAGATCTTTGCACTTACCTGCAAGTGTAGAAAGATCAGGGAACAGCTCAACTAGCATAAATGGCTCCATAGTGTAGTGGGTTACACATTTGCCTAACATGTGAAAGGTCCCTGGTTTGAGAGCAGGAGGAGACATAAATCCCTTTAGGGTTGTGTCAGGAAGGGCATCTGCTGTAAAAATCTGAGCTATCTACTGTTGTGACCACTTGCGAATAAGGGAGCAGCTGAAAGAGTCTTCTTCATGTTCAACAACCATCTTACCTGCCAAAAGATTTTTTTTTATCACCAGCACTGTTCTTTCAATTTCAAAATTTCAATTAAAAATCAGTTGTTTTCAAATCATAGGCAAAACATCTAAGAAAACAAAAAATACTACTGAAAGTATTTTTTCTAGTTATGTTGTCATGACAAACATTTTACTTTCAAGGTGAACCACTGGGACGAGGGGCATTTGGCCAGGTGGTAGAAGCAGCAGCGTTTGGCATTGAGAAAGCAACCACATGCACCACAGTTGCAGTCAAGATGCTCAAGGGTTTGTGTTTTGTCCTGCTTTTATTACACACAGTGAGTAAACACAATAAAAACCTTCAAACATGCAGAACTAACCTTATTTCTCTGTGCAGAGGGAGCCACGTCAAGTGAGTACCGTGCTTTGATGTCAGAGCTAAAAATTCTCATCCACATTGGACATCATCTCAATGTCGTCAACCTGCTGGGAGCCTGCACAAAACCTGGGGGTCAGTCAAACAAAGCATGTCATTTACTTTAGCCGCCTAAGCATGTCCTAATCATGCAACATTTCTTTATAACTTCTTTATTCCTTCTTAATTATTTTCCTTAAATCAACCTCCACGTGCCATCTGTTCCCCTGTAAAGTGTTAATGCTCCTTCTTCCTTTGATAATTAACCTTCTTGCTCTTCCTTCTACTTACAGGACCGCTGATGGTGATTGTAGAATACTGTAAACATGGAAATCTGTCCAGCTACCTTAAGAGCAAGCGTGGAGAGTACAGCCCCTACAAGGTAAATTATGTGTAACCCACATGCACCCAATAAACCACAGTCAGTCCTCTGATGTGGTTACACACAATCCAGACAGTTGCACACACTCAAACAGACTGACCACAGACCACTATGTAGTAGTGCAGTTCTGTACTTGTCCACAAATTGTTTCTAACATGAACCATATTGCAGACAATACAAACGATTCCTGTGTGAAATGTTATTAGCATTTTTTTCATTATTATAACTATTCTGTGCTGAACAGAGGAAACGAGTAAATAGCCAGAGGTGGGTGTCTGCAGAGGAGGATGTGACTGAAGGGGATCTGGGTCTGGGGACGATTGCCCAGCTAGACATCTGCACAGGAACAGCAGTCTGCTCTACCACTTCAGACAGGGCTTCAGGCAACAGCATGGATACTCAGAAAGGTGCTGAAGACAACTCAGAATAACATAGTCATTCTTATGATGCCACTCAGGCCCCATATTTACTCCTGTGAAATCCCATTGTTACAGAGAGTTCAGATGATGACCATCTAACCATGGAAGACCTGATATGCTACAGCTTCCAGGTGGCCAAAGGAATGGAGTTTCTGTCTTCTCGCAAGGTGAAATCAAGTGTCTGACTTTTTGTGTGTACTGATAGGAATTCAAATTAGAGATATTACTCACTGTGCTGTGAATGTAAATTTCTCTGTTTGGTCTGCAGTGCATCCACAGAGATCTAGCAGCCAGAAACATCCTTCTTTCAGAAAACAATGTGGTGAAGATTTGTGACTTTGGCCTTGCTAGAGATGTCTACAAAGACCCGGACTATGTCCGCAAAGGAGACGTGAGTCCTTTTAACTTATACTCCACCAATCTGCCCCTACATTAGACCCCCCTCATGCTGTAAATCAGTTCTGAACCATTAAGGCTGGACTCTACAAGACCTCTGAAAGTATCCTGTGATATCATTCATCAAGTCATTAGCTGCAGTTCATTTTAGTCATGTTAGTTCCAAGGTAGTCCTTGTCTTGCCTTCTTCAAAAATTGCATCCTGCTGCCATCTCCTCCCCAGGTAAATGATGCACATGCATCACAGGTGTTCATATGATTCAAAGGACAATGCAAGACACCAAATAGCTCTCTGCCATTCTTCCATGGTCTACTTCTGATGCTGTTGTGCCCATTGTAGGTAGACCTGGGCACTCTGACCAGTCTGACATCTTTGTATCATGTTCACCTGCTACCTAATATATCCAAGCACATTAACAGATACCGTTGTAATTAATTAGTAAATTTATTCGCTTTGCTAGACAGTCAGTCACATAAGTAAAGCCTAAGAAGCAATAATTTACATTTTCATTGTTATTGCAGGCACGTCTCCCTCTAAAGTGGATGGCTCCTGAGACAATATTTGACCGAGTTTATACCACGCAAAGTGATGTTTGGTCCTTTGGCGTACTTCTCTGGGAGATCTTTTCCTTGGGTAAGGATTAGGTTTAGAAGTAATCACATAACACTGCCTAATGACCTCTGTATATCTGCAATATAATTTTTGTAATATCTTCTGCAGGGGCTTCTCCTTATCCAGGTGTTTGCATTGACGAATCATTCTGCAGGAGGCTTAAGGAAGGTACCAGGATGAGACCACCAGAATATGCCACTGCAGACATGTGAGTAGACAGAGTTGAAAAGTTTACAGAAATGTAGCTTGCATCATTGACTCTTACTCTGATCCAAATTACGTGTGTTCACAGATACCAGACCATGCTGGACTGCTGGCTGGATCGTCCCACAGACAGGCCAACATTTGCCGAACTGGTTGAACACCTGGGAAACCTGCTACAGGCTAGTGCCCAGCAGGTCTGTTCAGGTCTAAACAAAAGGCTACAGTGATCATAAGTAACTTGATATTTCAATCTCATTTGTGCTTCAACAGCACTTTAAAATGTTGTCAGCTCCATAAAAAACATCCTCAGTACCTTCTCCTTCACCATGCTATTGTTACAGCTGTCAGCATACCCTGAATACCCAGCTGAGTGTTGCCAAGACCTTATGGGAAATATAGCAAGCTCTTTAAGTGAAAAAGAAAAAAAACAGCAAATGACAACAAATAAGAATATATCATACGTATTTGGAATGGATTTATAATATGGCTTATATACTAGATTTTTAAAGTTCATATTTTTAATCATTTATGTGAAATTGTTAAATCCTGTGTGTATTTGAGGTGAAGCCATGAAAGTACTCTTTATCTCCAGGATGGGAAGGACTACATACCTCTGACAGCAGGTGAAGCAGAAGGATGCCAAGCAGCCCCTGACCCCATGAGACCCCACAGCAGGCCCCAAAGTGGGGAAATCCTTGAAGCCAGGCTTAACTATGACAACCCATCATCCCTTGGGTCAGTGTGATACTCTTACCTGTTGCTGTCCACTGCTCCTGCCATTTTTTAATGCTAGAGCATTCTGTGTACAGGCTGTCCCAGCAGAGTGAGAGGTGCAGTCGTCCCCTCAGTGTGAAGACATTTGAAGACATCCCTGTGGCACACAGCAGTGTCATGGTACGTGTGAAACTGCACATTTAACACCCACCTCCTCCATAAAACAAGAGCACATTTTATCTGCTTAGTACAAAAAGTCTTGTTTAGACACAAAGGACAGCCAGGACTGTAAGAAGGAGCAATATTTTATTTGATCCGAGATCTAATGAAACGCTCAGAAGCATGCCAGCTACACTGAACTTCAGAACAACAAGGCACCAAAATACAGCTCAGAGTTTGCACAGGCTTGATTTAATACATGTTTTAGGCATTGCCAGCTAAAGATCACAAGTTTTACTGGACTTTAAAAGATTTTACAGGCCCAACTTTTATGCTATTTTTCTTGTGTTTAAATAAAGTTTTCTTAGGATTTAGTTGAAAAGAGCACCACTGAAATAGGAACTAAAGATGATTTGCTAGCCAGAGAGGACCCTGAATGAATGTGACATTTTAGTAAAACCTTAGGCAGAAATTTTGAAGAATGTAAATCATTTTTTGAAATAAGATAATAACTTGCAGATTAATAAGAAACTCATTTGCAAGAAATGTGCCATTAAGCAAAACTGTTTGTCTAACAGAAAAGGAAAGAAAAAACAGTAGTGGGCAGCTTTTACAAATATTTGTTGATATATTTTCTTAAATTGCTTAACATGTTCACAAATAAATATAAAGAAATTGATTTATAGAAACAGCTAACTGATAACTCAATTAATCATTCTATTTTACAAAAAAAAACTATGGTGTGCGCTAACAAAGGTGATTGAAGGTTGATGTCTTCCTGCCATGCAGCAACCACTAGTGTTAATTTTAACTGTTGTCCCCTTGGCAGGAGGGTCACACAGACAGTGGTATGGACTTCTCACCAGAGGAGATGAAGGGTTTGAATCAACATCTACCAACCACACCCAACTTAAGGTGAGGACTAAGCCTTTCAAGGCTTTCTGAGAGCCATTTATTTCTTCATTTTTAAAGCTGGGAATCAGTTTTAAATATGTGTCCTTATCCTGATTTGACTCCTCAGCCAACTGCTGCGATGCAAGAGTAAAGAGTCTCTGGCCTCGGAGTCATCCAATCAGACGAGTGGATATCAATCAGGGTACCACTCTGATGACACGGACACCCCAATCTATGCCAACGAGGAGATCATCATGAAGCACAAAATGCTGAAGAAGCCTCCTCTGCCCAAGACACCTGACAAATTCAATATGGAGATCCGCTATAGCACGCCACCTGTCTGACCCCACTTTTTCCCCTATGACTTTAACACTGAATCTTTTCACTGTACAGTATTTGTTTACTCTCTGCAGGTATTACACACTAGGAACGATACATGTAATAGAACTTCACATGTTCACTGTGGCGCTGAGATATTTTCACAAGCGATAACGTAATTATTCAGCAGAGGAAAATGAAGGTTGTATGATAAGTTTGTAAGTGCAGCTCTCTTTGGACAGCCGGAGAAATGCTATCGTGTTTACTCAGCGAGTAAAAAAATGTCTAAGGTGCCCAGACGTGAAGGAACGCCTACTTCCTGAGGCATAATCCACCCATTTCCTCTACTACAGGAAATGGCATCTGGAATTTTTAGATAATTGAATCAGCAAATGTTTTCTTTCATTTTTTGGATTTTTTTTTTGGTGGCAGTTCTTTGATATCGATGTTTTTAGTCACATTTGTACAGTTTCTTTATTCATATTACTTGCAGTATTTTATTGAAAGTGCATTAGTAAAACGGCATTCAATGTAAGTAGTTTTATAAAATAAAAATACTCATAGATTAAGGCAGTTCTCGTGTGTTGTTTGTTTCTTTTATGTTGCTATCACTCATTGTTCCTCCCAGTATGATAATTCATGAGTTTGTTTGTCTGTTTCTTTGTGTCATACATGTCATTTCCTTTCTGTGTCTTGCACAAAGCGAACAATGATTTCCCAGCCTTGGCCATTTATTGTTAATGTGTGTGTGTGTGTGTGTGTGTCCTATGGAAACAATGCCCCTTTTGCCTTGGTTATTTTCTTAGGTGTATTGAGCTCTCAATACCCATAATAGTCCTATCAAGGCCACTGTGAGCCAGTATGGTAACAAACAAATTAAAGTGAATATTATAAAAGCAGGTTTGCAGGCTAATGGGAACTGAGGTCTTTCACACATGATCCTGAAT
This sequence comes from Heterochromis multidens, assembly GCA_015108495.1. Classification (NCBI taxonomy): domain Eukaryota; kingdom Metazoa; phylum Chordata; class Actinopteri; order Cichliformes; family Cichlidae; genus Heterochromis; species Heterochromis multidens. The sequence goes on along the minus strand of VUQS01028448.1, from coordinate 11,264 downwards.
GCTATTATCTGCCTGGCTTGTTATATATATTTAAAAAAAAGCCAATGTTTTAAGCGTTGTTGCTGCAGCCACTGATGCAGGGTCTAAAAGCTGAGTGGGTGATGAATGAATGGGATGCATGAGAACAAAACATATTTTGTCTGCAATCAAGGACAACAAACCCGACTAATTATAGCAGACTGGAGGAAACAACACAGTCTCCCTGGAGTTGTTTCAAAACTTCCACACGTTATACTGGGGTTAAATTTAGAAAGTCCTCCCCAGTGCTGCTGGAGGAGGCCAGAGGATAGCTCAGTGTCTGTAAAGATTCACTGAAAGCAGCAAATTAGAATTTTTGAACCTAGTTTGTCTTATGCATCTTATAACTGAGACTTGATCAAAGGCATCAATCACACAAGCCCTATTCATGTTAAAGAGAAGTATTATTGATTGTACAGGATGTCAGAATAAATTCCATTAACCTCATCTACATTAGGGATGAGTGAGCAACAGCGCCCTCTGTTGTGCAAAAGCTATAGCTACATGTATGTCA
>VUQS01028448.1:0-10706 GCA_015108495.1 Heterochromis multidens | reverse complement strand
GTCCCCCCCCCCCCGCTTGCTATAAATACAGTAGATTAGATAAGTCACCAATGAATTATATAAAAAAGGAAACAAACTGAAGCTGAGCATTATAAGCATTATATGTTTCAAGTGACAGAGTTTTGCTGGAACATTTAAGAGACTGACACAGACTTATGTCTGAATGACAACTGTCCACTGCAAGAACTCAGAGCAGTTTCCTCAGGAATGGATAAGCAGGCCAAAGACAGAGCTCAGGGCAGGCAGGAAATACCTTGGTATTCACAAACAGACAGGCATCTACAGGCAGTGTTACACACCCAACAAACCAGGCTACCAGCTCACTAAATGAAAGAAAATAAATGCAGACAGACATCCTTCCCCAAAATTAATATCTGAATGTTTTTTAGGAGCTTCTGAAGTAATGAAGTTAAAGGAATTGGGCAGATGTGAAATGGACAGTATTCTGAAAGACAGACATAGAGTCTGAAAAGTGAAGCCAATGTGGAAGTGCTGTAAATCCACATTCTTTCTAATGGCCAGCAGATAGAGAAAGCAAAAAAAAAAGCAAAAGTCAGATTGTGTAGATGTCAATAAGGAAATTACTCTTCTGCTCACATAACCTCTGACCTCAAGACCTTCAAGACTTCTTTACAACATGATATTCATTTGGACAAAATAAACGAGGAAAAAGGACAGTAAATTAGCTTTAGAGTGTGCCTACCTTTGGACTGGGTATGCATCCTGTTAAGAAGGTGATGTCTAAAATGCTTGTCTTGAGGCTTCAAAAACTGAACTTAAACCAACGGGAGACATCATGGTAACTATGCAGCCATCTTTATACAGATTCTAGTTAATTAAAAAACAAAAGAGAAAGAAAGTTTATAGAATTAAATTTGATGTACATGAATTTTGAGCTCTTGTGCCAATGACAGAATTCTTGAGTTCTTCTGATATGTCTGTTGGGGTACATCTATTAAAATGTTGGGAAGCAGTGTGCTATAAATGCAGCATACAAAAGTGATCACAACTTAAACTATAAAACAAGTTCTCAATGATCTCATTCAGGGACTTTGATCTATCATTTACACCACTGAGGGGCAGTAATGCTCTAACATCAAGCCTGAGATCACAAAGAGGCAAAGGAGCTTTTGATGGTTGACTGCACACCTTAATTTCGGCACCCCAAAGCACTGATGGTATGTGACATCATGTATGAGCATAAAAATAAGTGAGGGTAGGAGCGCCTTTCAGGATCATGCACACAATCTACCTTGCTCTTTCACTCATTTATCTAAACACATTTGAAAAGATTAGCTGAAACCTAAGACACATTTACAGATACAGACACACACATATACACACATAAGTCTAGAATTGACAGAATGACTTGTTAAACTGTCAGACTTGGATCAATGCATCACTCACAGATAACAAATGGAGGGTTCCTGTAACCAGGCTTTGTCATTAGTCTGTCAGTGTCCAAATACTTACCAAGCTTAGATTTTTTTTAAAAGTGAGTGAGAAAACTATCAACACAGGAGCTTAGGTGCATGTTTAACACTCACACATCTACCTATCTCTCTCTATATGTATATATATATTGATTCACTGTTTCACTGTTGCTTGTTTCTCTGACAGGCCTGTTGCACCTTTATCTGATATGGCTGTCATATGCCCTAAGCTTTCAGAGGCTGCCTGTCACTTACTTGCTGTTCTGTCAAGATTGCTTTCCATGATTTAGCAACAAATTAACTCCTGTGGCATTTACAAGAAGAGGTAGCTGTGAAACAAAATGTTCTTTGAAATTTTCTAACAAAAACATTGGAAGTAGATTCCAAAGCAATATAATTCAATATAATATAATTCAATTAATGATAATTAACTAATTAAATTAACTGCAGCAAAGAAAATATGATGTATGGTATGTGTAGAGCAGAGTAAACTGGGTGATTTTAGCTTCACTGTGGGCTGTGCCTGCAAGGGGAGCTGAGGTCTGACAGGAGTAGGAGGTGATATGGAGTACTGTTGGAGCCTCTGGGCTTGGATTGCAAGCAGTGTTTCTATCAGTCTGTCAGCATATCCTGCAAGCCTGCAGGATATGCTGCTCGGTCACAAAGAAAATTTCCCTCCAACATCCAATATGTATCATTGACGGAAGCCCGCCAACCAAGCTATTGATGCAGTGTTGTCTTGAGTCATACCTGTGGTTTTTGAAAAAAACACTACATCCAGATGAACAGATTCAGCTTTTTGGGATTTTAAAATCAGGTTTACTTTAATTCATTCATTGTTGATTCTGTGTTTATCAGTTTAATTGATGTGCCACTGCTAGTCAAGCTCATTTTTTAAATCATGTTCTTGACAGAAACTTCAGGGCAAGAAGTGATTTTAATGCTTCTTGAAACAGGGCATAAGGAGGGGTTTAAATAAATAGTGAGTTACATACTTATTAAGTTCAAACACATGATTTCTCAGTATTAAGAACAGGTACTAGCAGACAAACTTGACTATAATTTGTTAACACATGGTTGAGCTCAAGTCACAACTTAATCCACAATTGCCAGAGATCCAGACCGATCAGCAATAAATTCAAATGAGTGGAAATATGCTGTGATTGTAAACACTGATTTTACTCTGGTAAACACCAGTATAATGTTTTATGGTTAATATCAGCAACGCTTTACAAAAACAGAAACATACTTACAGTGCTTTGATGTATCCATTATTCACAACACCCCTGCAGTTCAGCCTTATTTTGCTATTGCAGGAAACTGTTGGACATTTGTGAGCAGAAACACATGTAATAAATGGTGCATAGAATCATAAATATTAACAAGCTGGATTTTTTTATTGAATCAGATTAATATCACAGGCAGCAATATGAAAAACTGTCATAAATTACATTACAGAACCTTTCAGGAAGAGATAACGTCTATAATTTGAATACAATAAGATTCAAGTATTTTTTTAAGAAAGGGGTTCTTTTGTGTGAGAGAAAAACATGGATGTAATAAAGCTGTTTTATCACGTCAGATGGCTTGAGATAATGACATTTCAGAAATGCATCACATGAATAATGCATGCAGAACAAGCAGCCAGGATAATATTTTCATGTAAGTTTATTTAATGACACTGAGCCTCAGATTTCCCATGATACTTTTTATCCACATCACTTTGTTTTCAAACACTAGGGGGGTAAAAGGGAACATGAATAAAATGGCCCGGCTCCAGCCCAACATTGTTAGTGCAATACAGCTATCTGCAGCTGGTATCAGGGCATAAACTGAATGATTCCATCACAACTGCACTGTATATTCACAACAATTGATTGCACAATTATTCATTATGTATTGAGCAGAGCAGGATGTGCTGCTACACTGTTATTGTGTGTCATAGTCCTACAAGGGGGCTGAAATCTGCAAAGCCAGATAAGAGTGCCGGCTGGACTGTCCATTCACAAATTTCTCATGAGGTCACTCAGCTGTTGGATATTAAAAGCCAGTGGGGTGGCGGTGGTAGTGTTGATAGGGGAGGGGCAACAACAGTAATAACCCAGAGGATGTTTTTCTCACTGTCATGATAACACTGCTGGTTCCTTCCTTAGAAAAAGGAATGTCCAGGTACTGTAAATACACTTCATATTAAGGAAAAGAGAACTACCAGTGTCACAATTACCTCGTTAGGTGTGTGAGTGTGTGCACGTGTCTTTGGTGAGTAATCGCTGAGAAGTGTTGTTGTCCCGGTCAAGCACAGCTGTACAGGAAGGAGACCCTCTTAGGTTATCACTGCTCTCACTGGACACTCACGTCATTGCCCAGCTCTGCAGCAGATGTGTTTTTCTCTGCCCCAGGAGGGAAAACATGGCAGGAAAACTACAGTGACAGGGACATTACACAGAAGGAAAGGCCTTGCGTGATTCTGTTGCACAATTCCTGAAAACAAAGTGATAGTTAATCAAAGAGAGTCAAAAGGCCATAATTAATAACTGTTGCATGCCATTCCTGTTTTACTGTATGTTCATGTATAAATATCTCTATTAGAAATATTGTGTCTTTCACAAGAGGTTAGAAGCACCGTAAAAACACTGTATGGTGTATGCAGCTGTATTTATGCTAACTCCAAACCCCCAAGACATGACTTTGTAAAGAAGAATTTTGTAATAAAATCCTTAAATGTGAATGTTCTTGTTTGCCTATTTAAAGTGACTTTTATGAAGTGCAACAAGATGAAACTATCACTATGTCATTATGGTAATGATTGTGTTTTTTTGAATGCAGGTGTGTTGTGAGTTACCTAGAGGCTGATTAGAATGAATTTAATAGCCCATTACTCGAGTAATCCCATAATTGGAGAACAGATTTTGCTTTTATGCATTTTTGTGTTGCACTACTTCCCATTCCACATTTCTTTAATCTCACCCAGGTTGACTTTGTATCTGGTGTTTGTTAATAGTGCGTTTTATCATTTAATCTTTAATACTTTTTAATGCCACACAGATACCAAGCCATTTTAATTTGTTCTTTATTTTGAAATTCACAGCTACTGTCACGCAGAACAAAGTTTTTTCCACAAAACGACGGAGAAGAAGTCTTGTGCTCGTGTGTCTTTACTGCCACTATCTTGAAGAGATGTTTTGACAGCTCACACAGGAGAAAATGCCAAACCTTCAGGCCAGTTTTAAATGTTGTAATGACAGATGTTCAAAAGCAAAACAGCAGAATATGACATTTAACAGGTGATTAGTTGTTTTGCAATATTGTACTGGGACAAAGGTGCTGACTTACTTTATGTTCTCTCCTCCCTCACACAGTGAAACAGACACACACACACACACACACACACACACACACACACACACACACTATGAAAACACGGGAGAGAAAATGAGAAGCAAAAAGTAATAGAGACTCTCATGCAGCTGAAATTACCACTCTCCAGGTCGATTGTTTTTTTTTTTATCAGAACAGATTCTAAAGTGTCCCACAGTCACTGATCTCACTTGTATAAGAAGAAATCTGCTTCTAATAAAAGAAGATGGCCTTCCAGGACTGATTAGTTCCGGTTGGAATTGTGTATCTGGGAAAACGCAGAGTGTTAGGTATATTTTTAATTCATTTAGAATCATTAGACTGAGTACATAAATGAAGTTAATTTAAGCTAGAGATAAGATACAGATTTTTTTTTTAACCTGCAGCTTATTGGTTGAAGAGTAGGTTTTATTTGATTGACTACAGCTCTAGCTGAAATGAAACAAGTAGGCATTAATTCAGTAAATAATATAACTATGTATTTTCAAATTTCTAATCCATTTATTTACTTAATTAATTGTGGACAAACCTCCTGCCTCGATAGACAACAAACTTTAGGAGGCACGCTTTTATTGTTTCAAACTAGGCTCTCTCATCCTGAACACCTGGGGCCAATGTGGTATCCACATGTGTAAATCTATTATGGTTACCAATAACTCATTTCTGCACAGTGTCAGAATAGTCATATATATGCAGACTGGCTTATTAGTGCACTGACACACTGACGCACATGTTTTAACTTATTTTATATATCTTTAGATTGTATGGTTTTGGTCAGACTCTTTAATGCTCGTCCATCACTCTTTCCAGTTTTTCAGCCTTGTTGAAAATAGTGCAGTTAGCAGAAACCATGGAAGGATGGCAAGCCTTGCCAAGGATGGCACAGAATTCATTTGTTGATCTACAGGCATTTTCTTGTCCTCTCTTGTTCTTTTTCTCTTTAGAGGGCCCACTTGGCTCCAGTATTACTGTAGATTTTACAGTATTCTTCTTTCACTTCTTCACTGTTATTAAAAATGTAATGATCTTTATCTCTATGTGGAACTAAATATACTGAGAAGTACCTCCATGTTAATGTGGGTGGAAAGGCAATGATAAAAGATTCCCATGATTAACACTAGTGTGTGTTCACTCATGTTGGGCTATATGCAGTTCATTGTGACTGTGATTTTATTCAAACAAAAACTCTAGTGTTAATGATAGAAGATAACTTAGAGCAAAAGTATAAAATAAATAGCCAGTGTATTATTATGAACATAATTAGGATTTATTAACTATGGTGCTTGGACAGAAAATCTCAACAGGCCCAAATCTGAACTGGCAGATCAGACTGTTGTAAACTTTAAATCAGGAAAAAGAAAAATAATTTTGTAAATCTTGCACACTAGCAAACTATTTAAACCCATCTTTGCTCAGACCAGATAACTGAACAATGTGCTTAACTGGTTCTGAAATTTTACTTTATTACTACAACAGTTTCCACACATTGTAACAACTTTAAAGCATTCCTGTGGTTAGCTCAGCAGACATATTGACATGTCTCATCAGGAAAGGCACAGGTGTCAGCAATCTGTACCAACTAACTAGTCATCCCTATTATAGCACCTAATAAAGTAGACTCATCTTTAATTCTGTTAGTTAAGACATGGTTTTATGAGCCCAAGTGTTTGCTTGAAAAGGATCTTTTGTAAGTTGCTATGAAGAAGAGTTTTGTGTTGTTATTTATTTATAGGTGGGAGTTAATTTAGCCAGGTGTCACACAGCTACACTGGCCCTCGCACACAGTAGGTTGCTTATGACACTTATAAAGAGTGGTCTAAAGGTCTAAAGGGGTCTAAAGTTAAAGGAGTAGTTTGGTATTTTAGGTGGAGCTTGGTTTTAATTGTGCTTTCTTAAACTTCAGTATCTGAGGATGATGGAAAGGCTTTTCGATGAACACGACACACAAGATCATAAATGTAAGATTGGAGGATATGTGCACGTGTGTGTGTATGGATATTTATTTAGCTGTAAACAGCTCAGATTGGAGGGGAAGGAAGACCGATATCCTTACACTGAAAATAAAGAAAGCAGAAACAGGATGTTTGGTGTGTACTAGAAAGGATAACGACATTGTGTCCAGCATGGTAAGTAGGACAGCTGCAAATGCTGTCCCTCCACTCAAGGCATTCAGGGATAATTATGACATTTCAAATATACTGTATCTCCAATTTTTCAGCAACAGTCAAAGAACAGACTAATTTCATGTCATCCATCCATCCATCCATCCATCCATCCATCCATCCATCCATTCCTCCCTCCCACTAATCCAATTCAGGGTCGTGGGGAGGCTGGAGCGTATCCCAAATGTCATGGTCATGGAGTGAGGTTTGCTAATTATTACTTTCCAAAATCTTATTTTATTGAATTTATCTTGCACAAACAATGTCTAATTAAAAAAAAAAAAACAAAAAAAAAAACTTCAATAAAGCTTTTTAGGTCAGTAATCTCCAAACCACTTGTGGAGTTTCAGTCAGATTTAATCACGGATTCCTGAAATAACAATGAATGTCATCTGGACAGTCTGCCTTCTGGGAATCCAATAATATCCAGTTATAATAATTCTACAAATGATCCAAAAACATCCATACTTTCAAAAACATGCAGGTGACAGAACTTTGACACACCCAGGAGATAAACAGCCTTTAACTACAGTCCTCCCTCAAATACTTTGCTCCCTACAGTGCTCCCTGACACTATACTTTACTAAAGTAGGCCCTGACTTTGAGGCTTGAGACTTTGAGACTCCACAGTAAATCCCACTTTAATGACTGGAGCATTAAGCCTCAGAGTTAAAAATCCTGCAGTTAAAACAAGTTTGTGAATGCTGGATATGCACTACTTGAAGAGAATTTTAACCTTGTTACAGACTGAAATAGCCTCAACAGGGAAAAATATACATGGACTTGTGAAATTAAAATATTTTGAATTAAAATACTGTTTGGTATATGGTAGTATATAGGAGCAGTGGTTTCCTTAGTAGAAAACAAAATCACTATTGTCTTAGTCTGAGCTTCTCTGTTCCATTTTTGGTATCTGGTCCAGCCACACCTTCATGTTAGTGCATGTCCCTCCCTTCAAAAATGTTTGCCAGTGGATTCAGCCCAGTGCAGTCTGGAGAGTTCAGCTGGTTCCCCCGAAAGATAATGACTACTGCTTCTACTACAACTACTACTAAAAATAATAAAAATAAACTAGGGATTTATTTATGTTGAGTAATTTATTTGCATGTGTTTGTGTGTCTGTTTCACCAATAGACAGCATATAAAGGATGGATGTAGCCATCACACCATCACCCACTGGTTAATCAATTATTGACTTAAAGCCTCAAGCCAGTTTTAAAACCAGATGCAACAAGCCAGAAGTGGATAATTTAGAAAATGTAAATCATGTATTAAAGAAAACTAAAAACAAAAGCATTAGAACCATAAACTCATCAGGATTCTTTTTTTTTTTTTTTAAACTGAGGACATAGATCAAGTGAGCAGAGCTGTCATCCTGTGATGGGATGCATTGGCTTTACTTTACAGACCCATCCAACTTTTGTGTAGCTTCAGTGTTCAATACACTTGGAGAAGTGCATGGGTCATATGTGTGAAAATAAAGATACTCTACTGGGTGACAACATTATTGTAAGTGCTGTTAAATCTTCTGATGATTATTAATCCATCTTTAATCTGTTTTCCTTGCAAATATAGGTTGGTAAAGTTTTTAAAGCAAGCATCTGGGAATTTTCTTATACGCTGAAGACACTTTGGCCTTGGTGCCAGGCTTGCTCACAAATGCAAAGGGAGATTGGTGTCAGGGTGCAGTATAGAGAGGACCCAAAGGCAGGACCTGTCAGCAGGTTGAAAATAAGCAAATGATCAGCTAGATCCTCCATCTTACCCTATCCCAGCATCCTCCTCTCTCACACCAACTCTCTGCTTGTCCTCTTCCACTACATATATGAATCTTCTTTGTGGTTTTCCTCTGTTCCTCCTGCCTGGTAGCTCCATATTCAACATCCTTTGTTCAGTATATCTATCATCCCTCCTCTGCACATGTCCAAACCATCTCAGCCTTGCCTCTTCAACTTTGTCACCAAAGTGCTCAACCTGAGCCGTCCCTCTGATGTATTAATTTCTAATCTTGTCCCTCCTGGTCACTCCCAAGGTAAATCTTAGCATCTTCAACTCTGGCATCTCTAACTCCGCCTCTTAACTTTTTGTCAGTGCCACTGTCAAATCATACATCATAGCAGGTCTCACTAGTATCTTGAAAACCTTCCCTTTCACTCTTGCTGCTATCCGTCTGTCACCAATCACCCCTAACACTAATTTCCACCTGCTCCACCCTGCCTGCACTTTCTTCTTCATCTCTCTTGAGCATTGTCTGTTGCTTTGGACAGGTAACCCCAGGTATTTAAACTCATCCAACAGCAAAAGAGCAAAACATACAAGACAACACATAACAGCAAGCCAATGCAAATAAGACCAACAAAATGGCACAGAGTTCAACAGGAGGTTCTAACAAAGAACAAAGGGAGAGACCAGATTATATATATACTGAGGAGTGATTATACAATGACACACAGGTGGGAACAATAAGGGAGTGGCAGGCAGAAGATAAGACACAGGTGGAAAAAAAACAGTGGGAGTAAAAAGACAGGAAGTAAAATTATAGGAGACAAACAGGGAAAAGCAATTAGCAGAATAAACCAGGAAGACGACAGCACAAACACATAGACAAAACAGAGGAGGAAACAGGAAAACACAGAGGACACTGGAAATACAAGAAGGAATAACAATAAAATCAAAACAGGAACCAAAGCTCAATAACATCATAAGGCAAGTGTTGGAGGGGTAAGGCAGTGATTAAATTGGTCTAGAGTCACATCCAAGCCATTTTACAACATGAATGGGATATTTTTCATGGAAAAAAAAAATGTCATTTTGATTAGAGAGAAGTTTTTTGAGATTTAAAGATGACCTATTATGCAGGCATATTTTTGTTCTTGGACTCTAGAGTAGCTTTGCATGATTCACATTCAAAAGATTCCTAATAATCAAGTGTGTAGAACAGTCTGATGACTGAGCTTTTCGCTTACAGGGATTACTTGCATATATGCTGAACCAATAATCTGAAACTTTTCCATTGTTTGATATGAGCATCCATCACTTTAAGTATATAACACATATAACAGAAAATATGAAAAGGGGTGAACTTTAAAGAACCATCTCACCTCTAGATTACCCCTTTTTTCACTAGACATGTTTACACTTGCTTGCTATGTAGAAAGAAATCTTCACAAATGACTATTCATCACTATATTTTGGCAAAACATTCCTCACATGAATCAAAAGTACAATAACTGACTGCCAAAAAACTTAAAAAAAAATAATATTTATACCATGATGAAATCTAACCTCATTGTTTGCTGTTTCCATTGTTTGAGTTCAGAATGGATTGACCTTTAACCTGTCATAACAAAAATCTGTCAGTATCTGTCAGCGTTCACTTATGAAATACCACTTGAGAAAGAAAAACAGCCTCAGGCCTTGTTTTAGTCTATGCAAATATCTACATCTGCCCCATGTAAATGTTCTTCAGTAGCAATAAAACATAATTCAATTCAATTCAATTCAATTTTATTTATATAGCGCCAAATCACAACAAAAGTCGCCTCAAGGCGCTTTATATTGTAGGGTAGAGACCCTACAATAATACAGAGAAACCCCAACAATCAAACGACCCCCTATGAGCAAGCACTTGGCAACAGTGGGAAGGAAAAACTCCCTTTTAACAGGAAGAAACCTCCGGCGGAACCAGGCTCAGGGAGGGGCAGCCATCCGCCGCGACCGGTTGGGGGTGAAGGGAGAAGGACATGCTGTGGAG
>VUQS01028446.1:0-11283 GCA_015108495.1 Heterochromis multidens | reverse complement strand
GTGTTTGGTGTTTTTTTTTTTTTTTTTTTTAAAAAATTTTTGTTTTTTTTTTTTTTTTTTTTTTTTTTTTTTGGGATTGGCATGGCAGCAAAAATCCAGGTCACCTGTGACCTGGATTTTTCCACTACCTGCCATCTTCCATGTCCTGTTTTTGCCTTACATGACATACCTGAATTAGGCTCAACAAAGTAATCAACTTGAGCTTTTAACATTGCTTTAGAAATGACACTACTCAAAGAATTAACGTGGATGTATGGAATTACTTTGCTTCAAGGTTTACATAATTAGAGTTCAGTGGTTCATGTCACACACAGCAGTGAATCTGCACCAGTCTTGATAGTGTTGTGCTCACCATGCAGTTCCTTTTAGTTGATTCTGCTGTTTTTTGTAGAGCACAGCACAAATCCCTTGAGTTCATTATTTTTAGTAGGATAGTAGTAGGAGGCAGTCACAGCACTGCATCCTTTAATCAGGTGACTGTGACTGTTAAATTCCATCTAATATTTGCTTGCCTCCTTGCTTGTTCCAAATATATTATAAATTCTATCAAACAGCATCTATACAACATTCTTTATACACTTTGAATTTTCAGTGTAAACTTCAAAAAAAAAAAAAAAAACTTTGGTAATGCTATGATTTATTGCAAAGCAATTAGTTGATGAAACCACACTTTGTGTATAGTTGCAGCAGTTTTAACAAGTCAATTTCACTGTCAGGGTTGTACTGCTTTTAAAATGTGTTCTATGCTGCAGGCTGTTTTAGCAGTAAAACAAAGGTGTGGCTGAATCAAGGTCCTTTCATGGCTTTAACTTTAGAACAGTGTTTCTCAATCTTTGACTTTTAAACTCTTGATATGAGGTGCCGTGTAAAAGCAACCCATCGCCTGTTGCATACATTGTATGGACAAAAGTACTGTGCCACCTACACATTATACCTACAGGAGCAGCTCCTATTTCAGTACCACGCTGGAATTCAGCGAGCTCTTTAGAACGACCCATTCTTTCACAAAAGTTTGTAAAGGTAGAATGTATGGCTAGGTGCTTGATTTTACACACCTGTGGCAATGGGACTGAAAACAACTGAATTCAAAGGTAAAGAAGTGTGGCCCATATCTACCAGAAGCTGACAGTTTTATGTCTTGGAGCCAGATTCCTAACAAGAATAAAAAGAGATCTCTAGCCTCTCCTAAACAGGTTTGAGCAGCTATGTATTAACCTCAGGCTGATATTTGATCTGTTCCATTAGTTTTCATCTTCTATTTAATAGGTGGAGGAAGAATAATGGATTTCCTCGAATAATGTTCACAATAATTATTTCCTTCACAAATTAAGGCCCACACGAGTCTTGATTTCTGTTGTGCTTTGTTTATTGTCATGCTGATCCTAAATTAAGCCTGACAGTGACTGCAGACACACAATAATTCTCAATGACATAAAAAATAGAAATCTAAACATTAAATATCTTTTTAGTATTTAATATGAATGCCAGCATTCATGAGAACAAACTCACATTTAAGATTACAAAAATATTCAAAAACATTTCACCAAGTCTGGCTTATATACATCAACTATTATTGCACTGCTCTTTTATATTATTACAAATCAACACACACAAGTCAACCTAGCAAAATGTCACAGCTTTTTTGTTTTGTGAAACCAGATAATTGTGTAGTATGTTTCAGTAGTTTACAGTAGTTTACAGTAGTTTACCAATATCTCAGTTGAACTTGCATGTGAAAGACACTTTCACCTTATACTCAAACATGCCAAACAGTTTTCTCAACAGTTTCACAAGCACTCAATCATAAAACAGTATTAAAAAAAAGTAATGAAAATGATAATGTGTGCCTGTTTGCAGGCTTAAAGTATTTATTAGCTAGCACCTTGTGTTTTTAAAGAGGAACTCATGCATGAAATGCATCCCTAACCACACCTGCAGTGCTAACAGGGGTTGTCAAAATTTCACGTGCAGTTATGTTGCATGGCTGCTTCTCAGTCATCACTGTCAGACCATGGATGATCTGTGCATGCCTGTAAGAGAACACAAGCGTTTAAATAAAACAAACCCTTTTCCATGTCATTTTTAAAAATATACAGGCTAACTACACTACATTTAATATTTTTTGAAAATGAATTCAAGCCAAAGAACATTGACATTCCCATTGCAATTGACAATCATGCTTACATGGTTTAATTATTTTAAGAACACCACAGCTGTTGGCTTCTAATGATTACTGTCTTTGCTTTATCTCGCTCCATGACATCTGATTCTTACCTGTCTGTATTCAAATCGGTCCTGTAGATAACGGTTCCCCAGACCAGTAATGTGGCCTACGTTCTGTTTGGAGAGCCCGGCTATCCTGGCTGTGAAGTCGAGTGTGAAGGCCAGTTTGACCAGCTCAGGTGCTGTTGGTAAGACGGTGGGAGGTTTTTGGGCCGGTGAACCTTCTTTCTCAACATATGCATCAGCAAGCTTCTGGAAGGAAGAGTAGGTCATCTGCTGGAAGAAGCTGCTCAGGGTGGGGTTATCTTTCAGCTGTAAGACATAAGGAGAAGAGGGTTGTTCATGAACACAGTCTTCTTATGATTTATTAAAATAAAGATCCAGCCAACAGCTATTTAACAGTTACACAAAATGGGGTAAAAAGCCAATTAAAATTTACTAGAGCCCAAGGCTATGTTATCAGTAAGACTAAATATTCTTTTTTTGCAGCTGAGTGAGCAGAAAGCTTTTAGACAGATTTATGATTGGTGCAGCTGATGGTCATTTACATTATTGATCAGCCTTCCATTTATTTTCTCTTTCTACTGATTGTTTGGTCTATAAACTGTCAGAAAATTAAAAATGCCCATTGCTCAAATTTGGATGCGTTCTCTAAAGGCCATATTCACATATGCAAATGTGTTTTAAATAGACCAAAAACAGTTTATGATCACATATGACAAAAGAAAGCAGCAAATCCTCACACTGATGAAGCTGTAGCCATGAAATCATTGGCATTTTTGCCTGATGACCATTTTCTAAAGAAACAATATTGTCAAGTGCAACCATACACATTTAATTTGTGAACCTCTTTTATAAAAAACAAACAAACTGTACTTTTGAAATACCATACTGTAGATCAGTCACACGATGTGCTGCTATGTAGGACTTTGCATATTTTACTCTAAACCTTTTCCTGCCTAGCTCGCTAGGTGTGGTGTTGCTGTTACTCTCACTATCAAAATAGAAAACATTAAGCTCATGCAGACGTAAATGCACTTGAGAAATTCACAGTAACCCATTAAATACTGCAGACGTAACACATGAACTTTAATATGAACGTGTCACGACATTTGTACTTTTTACTGGAGTTTGTAATGGTTAACTTCATAGTACTTTGAGATTTACTGGCTAGCTTCTGTTTTCTGTTAAACACATTTGGTGTGCCTAATTAATAACAATTTAAATTCAGGGCATTACATATAGCTAGACTATTTCACACAAAGCTTTCAGCATTTCATTTTTATTTTTCCAAGAGTGACAATTAATACCAACCTTGAGATCTATGGCATCCCCCTGTTCCCTCATCAGAGCAATGATCCTGTTAATTACTTCCTCTGAGACCAAACAGAAAGAAGAAGTGTAATTAATGCTCTGAGCAGTTCACAAAGTTGCTGACAACACAATCTGTTGTACGTAACAGTGTAGGTTTAACTGTATCGTATAGTTACATTTTTAGCACAGCTTTCCATTTGGTTTAGCAATTGCTTTGGTTTTCTTTCATCAAATTTGCTGCCAATACTGTACTATTTTCAAACTGACATGCACTTGGCACTTTCATGAATTCAGAGAATTCATCAGTTTCTTACCATCTGAAAGTGGTACAACTTCCTCTTTTTCTTTGACCTCGTGGACAATTTTTTCCAGTTCTTCTGACACCTTCTCATAATAAGAGTATGTTGGTGTTACGCTGAAAACTGCTGCAAAATGATAATTTGGTTATTTGTAAATGTGTAGTTTTGGTTTTTTTTGCATTCCAGTGATTCTGCTTACTATAAAAAAAAGAAAAAAAAAAGTTGATTCTTAAATAAAGTTAATTTTCCTACAGATATACCTTCAACTCCAGTGATGTCAGCATGTTTATTTGCTTTCATTAGAGATGGCTGCCTTTTTGAGAATCTTCTTTTTAGGGACTTTCTTCTCGTTGTCTTCTTTGGTATAGTGCCTGGAGTCATGGGCAGGCAGCTAGTTACAGTGTCAGAGGAATCGGACATGTCCGATGGACTATCCTCCTCATCATCTTTGTCCTCATTGCCCTTCCGGGTGAAAAAGCTAACTAAATTTTTCCAAATTGAGGTTTTCTTGATCTTCTTTGATTTTTTGGTTGGTTTCTTTGATTCTTCAGGACATTTCTCGGGCTGATCTGTTACAGGTTCGACTGGAGAGAATGTATCAGTTTCTCTGTCATTTAAACCCTCAAGTGAAGGGGTCAAGTGAAGGGAAGGGTCACTGGAATGCAGTCTTTGTTTTCTTGGCACAGTCACCCATTTTTCTTTCCTCCCAGTCGCTTTATGCCCATGCGCGCCGTCATTTAGGCTGATGCTACGTTTTACGTATACCTCCAGGAGACGGACCGTGTCCTGGGGAGGCACAGAAATCAACTGGCCATGAGGAAGCCTTTGTTTTTCCTTCTTTGTTTCCATCTTTGGCTCTTAGAGGAAGAACACACCACCACATATACAACAGGTTATCGTCAGCATTTTTAAAGAATACCATTTGTCATGTTTCAATCAAAATGACCAGACAATGGATGGTACCATCTTGTCATTTGTAAAAAAATTGTTTAGTTTATTATTCATGTTACTGAAAAAACAAAAACAAAAAACAAAACTGAGAAAAATCTTACAATTTTAGACCCCCAAATTAATCACTTTACAAAAAAAGTCAGCACATTAATCATTAATTGAAACTAAACTGACAAATGTTTATTATAGTTTGCTGCTGCTTACAGTAAATATGTTCATGTGGACATATTAAACTTACTTGTTTTGTCTGATCAACAGCAAAAAACCGAAAGCAAAACAATGAAAAACAAATGGGAATTTGGGACTTGCTTAAACCAGGTTACCATTAATGGTTCGTTAAATGACTTACTTTAAAACTACATAACCAGCATTCACAGCTGTAGAAATTTAGAGGTTTATGCTACTCAAAAATTAGAGGAAGAAGGAAGAGTTTAAAACAAGAACAAGAAGCGCTGTAGTAGTAGGCCTAAATATAAACTCACCTTGACTCGCAGTAAAGACCTTAAATCTCTGCAAAGATCTGTGGAAGTCTGGCTATGTATCCAGCTAGTCCTCAGGGTTGTCTTTTTAAAAAGTTATATGGCTCCAAAGTCCTGCTACCTGCTCACAAAGCCTCCTTCGGCGGAGTGGGCGGGAGGTTGGGAAAATATCACCTGTCTTCCTTCTTGCATGCGTGTCCACCGACGTCAGCGTCAAGGCTTGTTTACAGTTTCAGCCTCGCTCTCGGCTGTAAAACAATATACCTCCAGATGATTAACCCCTTTTTCTTTTACAGGAAGACACTTCGCTTCCTTTCAGAGACTGCCTTTAGAGGAAGCAGTGTTTACGTGACGTCTCCTAAAATGACGTAATTGTAGTGATTTTTTTTATGTTTCATTTAGATAATTCAACCACTCTTAAACACGTTTTTCTTCATTTGTGATCTGTGTCATTTTAGCACGTAGCTGTCTGTCTCCGTTTTTTGTTGTACACAGGTCATTCTTTATAAAAAGAGATCTCGATCACATGATGGCTACCTGTTTAAATAAAGGATTTAATAAACATTTTAGAGACCCGAGAAGGTAAAACTATCCTGTGTTTATTAAAGAATCACTTGATAAGTCAAAAATAATAGGCGTTTTTTTTTTAATTTATTTTTTTTTATTATTATAAAATACTGTCTTGTGATTACAAAGATGCAATATTATAGCTAAACAACAACACAAATAACTAAATCACGATTGACTACACCCACTTTTTAAAGCATATTTCCAGATGTTCCAGTGCCGATTTTATTCTTATCATTTAAAATCCAGCACCTTTAACATTTCACCTGCATTGTTGCATTTGCTTGTCTTTATTTTGATAAATTCATTCATTAAAGACTTTGTCTTTTAACAGTTTCCAACAGCATTCCAGTAAACTGACTGGGATGCTCTTATGACTTAACATAGTTCCCAAGGTTTTGTAATCACAACTTTTCCCTTGCAGTTTCCCAGACATACAGCATGGTTATGTATTGCAGTCAAATATTTCCAGGAAGTGTTTGTGATCAGTAAAACTCTTTTTGTTCATTTGTAGAACATGCCCAGCCTTTGCTTATTTGCTTATGGACCAACAGGCTTTATGACTGCAGCTGACTCTTTCAGTAATCTGTTATGTAGCCTATTTATTGGAAGTGCATGGAAGGTAAAACTTTTACAAGTTGTGGAATGACCTGAGTCATTCCAAAATTAACCAAATGTGAAATAAGCTCCCAGCTGAATGTCTCAGAGTCAGCTGATTTTTAATCTATAGTAACTTTACACAATAACAATACCTATGAAGTTATGTGGGCCCAAAAATGCTTGGAAAAATACTCTGAATTAAAAATCACCAAATTTTGACCTTCCTTCGTGTACTTTGAAGGCGTGTAACTTGGAAAATATTCATAGTGTGAAGGTAAAATTTTGCATGCCATCATTATTTAAGTATTTGTTCTTCTTCTTCTTCTTCTTATTATTATTATTAAGTAACTCCAAATTTTTCTACAAAAATAAATAAATTGATTTTGAAGGGTTCGTGTGAGACAGTAGTTGATTTTTCATAGTATTTTTCATAATTACCCTTATAGTAAAAGATCAGAGGGAGCAGTAACAGGAAAATATGAGCAAAACACCACAGGCTTACAGATACTTATCCTAATTATGCTGTATGTCAGATTCTCTTTAATCACAGATAAAAATTGCTGATTATTTTCTCATTGTCTCATTAATCTTAAGTCAACCCAAATTTGGTACACACATCTCACACTGGTGCAGTCTAATGCAAGTCCTGCAATAAACAAATACCTTTGCTTTATTGGTATAGTAGCCTAGGTTATAGACCTCAGTTTCTGTTGAAAGTAATTTAGAGGGCTGTTAATTCAACTTTATGGTCACTTTGTTGATAACCTTGCTGAAGTGCTTCTTTGTATAGTGCATTCAAGTTTAACACAATCCCAAACCAGAGCCTCTCATGCATCTAAACTCTATCATATTTTGTAAACCTAAAACTCACCACTATCCCATTACAAAATCTGAACAACAGCAAACAAATTCACACAAAAGTTAGGGATATTAATGATTACAGTTGTGGTCAGAAGTGTACATGCACTCATCGTGGGCAGGAATGTCAAGGTAATCTGGGCCTTTTAATGATTTCTTTGAGCTGTTCTTTGCCCAGGATGAAATGATTATATAGCATGAAGTCTTTAATAACTAAAATAAACAAAACAAGAATTGGGTGCACAAGTTTGAACTTATTGTGGACATTCTCTAATCCACACAGGGTCAAAAACATACATACAGGCTCAAATATATACATCTCTTAGCAAGTTGCATCTCGACCAGATGCTTTGGTAGACTTCAGAAGGTTTCTGGCATAATTCTGGCTGGATATTTAAGCACTCTTCTTGGCAGAATCTGTAGAGTTCATTTAAATTGGTTGGTTTCCTGGCACAGATCCGGCTTTTAGGCATAGTCTACAAATTTTCAATAGGGTTGAGGTTGGGGATTTGGGAAGATCATTCCAGAAGTTTAATATTAGCCTGTTTTATCCATTCCAAAACCAGTTATTTGTTTGGGATCATTGTCCTGTTGGAACACCCAATTGTGTCCAAGTTTCAACCGTCTAGTTGTTGAATTAAGGTGATTGCTTCATTACTCCATCCACTTTGTGCAATGCACCAGCACCGCTGGCAGCAAAACAGCTCCAGAGCATGATGCTACCACCCTTGAGAGTTGGTACAGTTGGTACAGTGTTCTTAGGTTTGAAAGCCTCACCTTTACTCCTCCAAACATACCTCTTGTCAATGTGGCCAAATAGTTCAATCTTAGTCTCGTCTGACCATGAAACTTTTTTCCAGAAGGCATTTGGCTTGTCCATGTGGGTAGCTGCAAATTTCAGTCGAGCTTGAAGGTGTCAATTTTGGAGCAGGGGCTTCTTTCTTGGTCTGCACCCTCTCAGTCCATGACGATGTAAAACTCACTTCACTTTGAACAGTATTGCTAGGGTTCCAGCAGTTTCCAGTTCATGGCAGGCTTGAGCTTTGGTGGTTCCTAGGTTGTTTCTAAACATCCTAACCATTTTCTGCTTATCTGACAATTTGGATCTTCTTCTAGACCTTGGCAAAGTGGTGAAACTACCAGTTGTAATCATGATCATTAACAAGAAGTTAATAGGCCTTGGCCGTGTCAAATTAAAAGACACTGTAGAATCTTCAGAACCACTTATTAAAATATATGTCAATATTTAGGCCTATGTATAAGTTTGACCCAGTGTGGATTAGAGAAAATCCAAACTAATTCAAAATTGTGTACCCAATTCTTGTTTTTTTTTAAGTCATTGAAGATGTATGCTGTACAATCAAAAGAAAAATTTAAATAAATAATTAAAAGCCCAAAATGATCATGACATTCACGCACATGATGAGTGTATATAAATTTCTGACCACAGCTATACATTTGCACTATTTGCAGTACCAAAATGAAGCCACCAGGTGTCACTCTTAAAACAGCTTCTGCAAGCTTTCACTGTCAAACAAGCGCCTTACGTTGTTTCCCTGGAGGAAGCCATAGAGTACTTTATTCATATATTCTTCTTATAAGTTTAATATCAATATGCATGATTAAGTTTTTTTTTTAAACAAAATAAAATTTAATTGAATTTTACATCCAAAATTATGATGAGCCTATTGGATATGTTGTTACAGATCACACTAAGCCACAGTATACAAAAGTTTCACTTTTGGTATCTATGTGTTTACACGGCATTTTCATTTCCATGGAACTGTGTGCATTTCAGAAAACCCGAATGCTTTGTCTCCTTCTGCCTCTCCATAAATGTACTTGTTTGTTGTTACATTTGATAAATGCACAAAAAGAGTGTAGTTAAATACTGAAATATTAGTTTTTTTCTTTATCTTTAGATCATTGCCTTGGGTTTATGTCCTATATTTAGATAAATTAAGTTAATTATCCTTTCAGTGGCACTCAGATTTATCTCTGTACATGGCCAGTATTCTTTCACCAACATACTGTATCAGGTCTCTAATTACACTTCATGGAAATTCCTGGCTGCTGCAGATGTGGAAAACACAGTGTGGTCTTCAACGTAATACATTACTATCTGTTCCCATGTGATACTTCAGGTCACCTTCTTCATTTTTCATGGGTGTTAAGCTGGACAAATGTGAGACTCACATTTCGTCCCACAAGGTCTGGTCATTGACCTCCAGGGCTGACGCAGTGCAGCGGAGCAGCCACAGTGCGTTTACCTGCTGTAAATCTTTATCTCCTTGAATAATTACTCGTCCTCTGTCTAGGGACTCTCCAGTCTTAAAATGATAGATGACCATTACCCAGGCAGCGCAGAGCTGTGCTAACAAAACACATGTAAACAGATACTGGGGCATACAGTGATTACATTAACGTCTCCAGCCAATAAACTTATGTACAATGCACCCTAGGTGCGTTTTGATTAAATGCTATAATGGCATATATGATACATTGAAAGCCAGCCAACAGAAAGTGAAACTGAATTACGTAAGTTCATCATAATGTCATTTTAATAATTGAAGAGTTTTTTGGAACAAAGTCCTTGTGCTGTGAATGCTCAATCAGGATCAGAGGAGTGTGAGGTCATATCCCTACAAGGAAATACAAGAGAGAATCTGTTAATGTGTAACATAGGTTCACATAAATCTAAACAATACATCCATTTTTATTAAAAAGCTCAGTAATCTTAACAGTTGGGCAGTACAGCTTTTAGCAAATTTGACTAAAACAGGAATAAATAGTTAACTTGTTTATATATATGTTTAATTGTGGATTAATACACATTTGTATATTTATTTCAATAGAGCAGTATAGAGCAATATATTCTGCAGAAACCAACAGGTTCCAGAAAATGGCCACTCCAAAAAGAAGTCAGTCCATAGTCTGCAGTTTTAAAATACCCAAGATCACAGCAAAAACTAGCACATCTACAGCCTGGTACAACAGTTTGGTCGCTATTGCTAATTTTCCCCATTCTTGACAACTGTTTTTAAAACCTCAACCATTTCAATTAAAGTGGATCTAATTTCCACCTCAGTACTTGTTTTAATTCTTGGACTTCACTAAAGTAGTTTTGTATTACTCACAGGTTAAGATAATGCTTAGTAATCTTCTTATTAAGCAGACCCTCAGTTTATCTGATGTTTGAAACAAGCTGTTAAAGTGACTCTCCCTTCAGGACACTTTTCCTTTAAATTAGCTTTCTTCTGATTGGGTGCCCCTGATAGACAGAAGGTTTAAACACCAGGTGGGTGGGGCTGCTGTGCTCACAGCTTGAGTTGTATGTCTCAGATATCTTTCTAAAATATGCTAGGAGACCATCCAAGAAGTCCATGCAACAGTTGTGTGTGTGTGTGAGAGAGACTTGATTTACAGTTGTGCTCACAAGTTTACATACCCTGGTAGAATCTGTGATTTTTTGGCCATTTTTCAGAGAATATGAATGATAACATTTCTTTCACTCATGGTTAGTGGTTGGGTGAAGCCATTTATTATCAAACAATTGTGTTTGCCCTTTTTAAATCATAATGACAACAGAAACTATCCAAATGACCCTGATCAAAAGTTTACATACCCTAGTTCTTAATACCGTGTATTGCCTCCTTTAACATCAATGACAGCTTGAAGTCTTTTGTGGTAGTTGTGGATGAGGCACTTTATTTTCTCAGATGGTAAAGCTGCCCATTCTTCTTGGCAAAATGCCTCCAGTTCCTCTAAATTCTTGGGCTGTCTTGCATGAACTGCATGTTTGAGATCTCCCCAAAGTGGCTCAATGATATTGAGGTCAGGAGACTGAGATGACCACTCCAGAACCTTCACTTTTTTCTGCTGTAGCCAATGAAAGGTGGCTTGGCCTTGTGTTTGGGATCATTGTCATGTTGGAACGTCCAAGTGTGCCCCATGCGCAGCTTCTGGGCTGATGAGTGCAAATTTTCCTTCAG
>VUQS01028442.1:0-31345 GCA_015108495.1 Heterochromis multidens | reverse complement strand
AATTGCATAGTCAGAGGAATCCACATCTCAGAGCCAGGACCGGCAGCAACATCATGTTTCTCACAAAGAATCTGTCTCAAAAATGGAGGAAAAAAAGACAGTGGACAGTGTGAGGGTTGGAATATAAAAAAATGTTGCATTCTCTGTAAAAACTGCATGCATGTTATTTGTCGTGTGTGATGGGCTGTCTTGTCTGGCTGCCCGTGGGACTGCAGGGTTGCTATATTGTCTGTTGTTCCATTGCAGATGTCAACAGTGCGTGAGGTCTGGATCTGCGGCAGACTGGCAGACAGTCCCTCTCCAGCCAGCAGCCAACCAGCCTGTCAGCAACACTTGCTGTTACTAAGAGCATAATGTTTAGCCTGCTGTGCCACTTTTGACACCATGGGGGGTTGTGGATCTTTCTCTGTCCTTTCTGTCTTGATTTTTTTCCCGTCCAGCTGAATGGTGTCTTCAGTCCGGGCAACATGCCAGGCAAAGAGGGAAGTTTTACCAATCTGAAAACCTGGGGTAAAACCCACTTGCATTCAAGGTGAGGGAACTGTTGTATTCAGGATAAGGTCAGCGATAATGGTGATGTCACTTTCTATGTGTACCAGGACAGTCTATACCACAGTGTTGTTTGTACCCATGGCCTTCTTGTTACGGATGCTCATGGCATACTCCCCACGACTTGTCCCGTTCTCTTCTTTTCGGAGTGGTTTCCTGTGAATAAACATTTTTACAAAGTGAGGATGAATTCCTTGATTAAAAAAAAAAAATTGACACTAAATTCATCCACAGCTAAAGGCCATGCCATTAAACAGAGTTTCTGGACTGTTGACCTACAGACTGATTTGATTTCTCAAGCTGCTCTGGGTGGATATGCTGCTCTCAGCAATCCCTTCTAATAAGCTCAGTGTTTAAAGGTCAATTTTGCAAGGAGACAGAAGGAACAGATACATTGCAGCACATGGGATAAGGCAATTACCTACTCTGACTGGGAGATGCAATCTTCCCTTCTAAGTAATGAGTATGTGTAGCTGTCAAAACAACTTGGGAATAACATCGATACATAACCTCCTGGGAAATTCCTTCTCAAAAACTGGTTGCGCTGTAATGCTCAATCCTTTCTGTGAGTATGCTCTAGTGCAAAATAAAGCAGCAACACAAGATCCCCTTGCTGCCACTGGCCTGTGAAGAGCAGTATCATTCAATGTAGCTCTTTTCATGCGCTCCTTGATGCCTTTGTGGTTATTATATTTGTCCAGTGTACTGTGGCTTCTGCACCGACCCCTTCAGCTGCTCTCCCCTGCTCGGGCTTATGTAACTCAGAGACAGATCTGAATACAGTTAGTACAGTCATTGTCCCACTCAACACTGTACAGCGCCTTCACTAGCACTGAGGACCCTTGAGCTACATCTAAGCTCAATATCTCCTCTCTACTCCTCTCCTGGCCCTTGAAAGCCCAGGCTGGCTGGCACAACTTTAACAAACAGTCAGTGTGGTCCAGCACAAATCTTTTTCCTTTCTCGGGCATCGTGCCGGGAAGGAATTGTGCAGACAGGGAGTCCTTACAGGGTGAAATGAGCTCATACGTGACATAATGCAATCCAATACAAAAGCTCTGCAAGAAGAAAGCACTCTGTATGACTTGTGATTATTAGCTTCTTGTTGAAAACTGAATAGACTACTTTTAAAAGGACTATGGAACATTTTAAAAACAACAAAGCATAAAAGTCGAATTCATAAATAATAAAACGCACTGTTGCTTAAGACTGATGGTGTTGTGTATTGGAAATTACTGCAATATGGTTTTAATGGTGTTATCATGTTCATGGACTTAAAACGCTACCAGTAATGAATCCTAACCTCTGACAAGATCTCATTAAAAAGTTAACATTACTTGGAGGTCTAATACACCTGATAGCATTGCTTTCCCTCCGTGCACAGGATTTTGCTGAATCATTATCACACAAAGTCATTCAATATGCCTTAAGGATATTTTCCTAGAATACTAGCAATATTTATATGAATCTCTCTTGGAGAGGTGTCAGTATGATAAATGATCTGCCAGGGCTGGTTTTTTTGTGCCACTAAATATTTATATTTCTTGTGCTGTCATCCCAGTTTGTCAGCTGTCTCTTTGGGTTGCTCCCAAGCACTTTCGCCAATCAGATTTTCGCCACACCTGTTAACCAACCATCTTGCTGCTGTCAGATTTTGAAAAACACTCCCGTCTCGGCTGTTTTTCAGCTGTCACATCAGCGCTCAGCTTAACCTCAACCCATCCACCTCCTGTGCTCGCCAGTGTTCCCCCTAAAATTCTGCTCAGCTTGACTCCATCCAGTTTTTACACGATCTGCCACCAAAGTCACTCTCAGGATCTTTAAAGTTTTTAAAGGGTTTCCACTCAAAGAAACAAAAACTACAATAGGGTGTAAATAAGAAACCCCTTGTGAATCCCTCCCCTCTAGCAGCATGGTTTTAGCCAAGGCAATTTCAATCTATCTGTCAGCTCACCACTTTGGTCCAGGCTGAAACATCACTGCTGATTACCATGAAACTTTGTCAAGCTATTCACTGATCCCACAGGATGAAGGCTGCTTTGTTAATCCCTATTTTATACTGTGTCTCTTCTACTAGTTTGGAATTTGTGAGTGTATGCCAAAATGCCTCAACAAGTATTGGATAGAGAAATTAGGCCCATTCATGCCAACCTTGGTGATCCCTTAACTTTTAATATAGTGCCATCATCAAGTCAGTAGCTAACACACTAACTTAGGTTGATGAATATGAGTATCTGCATGTTAATATTAAGAAGGGAGGGAGACTTTCCTCACTTTTAACTGAGCTTTTATACTCTAAAAGTGATTGGGACTTCGGTGTAGATACTTTGGAGGGCCATGTAGACGTTGATCAAGATTATTTTTAATAACTGGTACCCAAAATAAATGGCAAGCTCTTAGGTGAAAATTGCACATTCCAGAAAAAGCTCTGAAAAAAAAACTTTTAAACACTATGACTAAGACTTCCTGTGGGACTCCTGTGTCACCTGGGAGGGGGTCACATGGCTAAGCACAACAGGAACACATGTTGGCCATGTAGAGCAGATGCTGCTTGCTATGTCCCTGTGAGACCAGGGAAAGCCTGAGAAAAGAAACTGTCCAGCCCTGGGGTAGAAACACACTCTGCTGTGGGGGGTGGTGGTCCCCACTGCTGCAGCGAGGGGATTTGGGCAATACCAAAGTTTTCTCTCAGGGATTTAACATCATGCAGTGTAGCTGAAGTTCACCAGCTGAAGTTAATGATTTTAACTTTGAATATTTTTTACAGGTCGGTATCAATCTATTAATCATTACTGTCCCCATAGGGGAGAATGTACAAAAACAGCAACAATTAGTCACACAAAACAATATGCTACACACAATTAGAAGTGTCCCAGGGGGGAGGACAGAGAAGGAATCTCCCAAACTCCAGCCAACCTAGACTCTATAACACCATAAGCCTGAAACATTTCTGGAGTCCAGTTACGAAAAATTATGATAAGAGTTAAACAGACCTATGGGTATGGAACAAAGTAAGATTTATTCCCTTTAGTCCTTGCAGCAACGACTAGACGATTGCAACTACAGGAACAAAGAGTGATGTGGAGGTTTCCAAAACACAGCATAAAGCAAAAAGATGAACCAGATTTGACGAAGGTGCGTTAAAACTCTTTTCACATTTATACATGGACGTCACCAAAGATTTTCTTAGCAAAGAAAGATGCTATTGAGCTCAGCTATAACAAAATAACATGTGGTTATATATCTAAGCATCTATTTGGGTGATTTCTGAAGATGACATTGGGAAGGATTTTCCAAAAGTGTGCATCATGTTCTTTATTTTATTTTTTAGATTAGTTGTTAGATTTTTATGAAGGAATATCTGATGACACAATTATATAAAGTCTTTATAGCACGATCCTGTTCTTACTTCTGTAAAAGAATGACAGTTTTATAACATACTGTTTTTTAAGAATGGGTGGCTGTGGCTGGGTTGTCCACTAGTCACAAGGTTGGCTGTTCAAAGTATCTTTCTGCACAACACTGAACCCGAAGTTGTAGTGAACAGCTTTCATGACAGCTCTGCTACCATTTATGTGTGTGTGTGAATGGGTGTACGAGGAAAAACACTGTAAACTGCCAAGGTAACAAAAGTGCTATGTAAGCACAGTTCATTTGCGATACAAACTCTGGCAAGCTAACCTATAAAATCAAAAACCTTACTTTACCTTATTTGAATTTACATACAATCCCCTTCAAGGTCGTCTCCTGATGCACGACTGGGCTGTTTTGAGTGCTATTTTTAGAGCTCTTCCTGGAAGTCCTGTTCTTGCCAGTTTAATATGTGAGTATGTTTCAACTTAGACCTCAAACTTGCGCAAACCTCTATGTCAAAGCGACCCATCCTTCACATGGGCACATGTCACATGCCCCACAGTAGTAACAAGAGCTGGGCCTTCAGCATTGTCCTAGCCCAAAGGAGAGGCATAAGGTGAAGAGCGTGCTCATTTTCACTATGAATTCATCCTTTTAGGGTCAGACTCTGAGGTGGAGACTGTACTGTCATAGTCTGAGACATTACAGGGAAAATTGGAGCCTGCTACTGAGCACCCTGTACTCACAGTGTGAGCCACATCAACACAATGTTCGCTCACCACCCGCCGTACTTCGTCCTCTTCCACAAAATACAATTGAAGTTGAAAGGCTCCACACAGTGGAGGAGATCCAGAACGCATTGCAGATGCATATGTGCAAGTGGTCAGAACAGGAGCCATCTAAAATTAGCACAAGTGCTGGAAGTAGTCCAGAGCAGACGACTCTAAAGAGGACTGCTGCTAGATTTAAATCAGTGAAATGATTTGCTCTTTATGGGTGGAGTCGTAGAACTTTTTGATTGTGCCTTATTACATTTGCCCTGTCCTTCTAGTCTAGTTAAAAAGAGTCCATACAGCCAGTTAAATTTAAAATATAAAGTATTTTTTTCTGCTGAAGTTGCAACTGAATAGTATTAAAAACTAATGAAAAAGCAATAAACAGAAGTCTGGCACGTCTTGATGATTACACATAAGATTCAGCAAAGTAAGAGAACCTGCCGCAAGCTCTGTGCTGAACCTGTATGCTAACTATGTTCTGTTTGATGCAGTGCTTTTGTTTTAACTATTTTTTCAATGGTCAACAGGTCTAAAAATGTTCCGGTTTAGGTTATATCTCTCTTCTGTTAACTTGCAAGCTGCTGTTTGACACTGGTGAGCTACAGATTGCTGGAAGCTGCTTCGGCCCTGTTTATTTTTCTCAGGATGTAATCTCCACACTGACTGACCATGTCGCTTTGGGCCACCACACAGGGCAGAGCACTGGGGCCTCAAACCGACCTCTGCCCAGGCCTTCAATAATAGATGCCATGCTGTTGACACATGGCAGGTGGCAACACAACACTTCACAGGTTAGATGAATAATTCATATCAAAGCTGTGCAATCACAGTGCACATTCCTGTTTGAAGTTTGGGGAATGCATCATGGTGAAATTAGGACATGTGTTGGGCTGTTTACAATTACTCCAGCCATCTGGAAATTAGAGTAACATGGAATGGTTCAAAGCAAACGTATTACAAAACAGACTGTAAAAATCTGTCACGAGTTTTGATGATGCTGGTTTTGCAATTTTGAAAATAAAACAAAGGAGATTAATGATGTGTGAGCAAATATTGTAGCATTTTCCTTTTGGTTTGAGTATTTTGGATATTCTGTGTTACCCTTGAAAAGGACCAGCTGGGATGCATTATCCGTCTTTGAACAAGCCTCCCTGAGCGGTAAGTGTTCGGGAAAAGCATCTAGCTTCATTAGTCAGTTGGTCTGAGTTTTATTTGTTTTGGCGCCTTGGATGGCTGACAGCCTGGACTGCAGTATCATCTCTTTTGCTTCGGATGGTACAGCAACACTGAAAAGCAGCGTGTGTCTGAATCCTTCTCTCTGTGCACACCAGTCTCTTTGGTGCTGTGGACTCTGAATAGGATTTTATGGAAGTTTTTTTTTTTTCTTTTCAGTCCCCCTTGCTTCTGACAGATGACTGGCAAGCAAAGATTACAAAAAATAACAAAAGGCCAGGAGGGCTGGGACCTGCAGTGCTAGCTCCTCTACTGTCTGTAGTGCTTGGGCCTTGGCCCTCGGCCAGCTGATTTTCACTGGGAAAGCCCGGAGCACTGAGGAGCTGGGAGGGCTATATATAACTGGCTGTGTTTTTCTCACTGACAAACCCTTTTTCACACTGTTATTGACTGAGATGCTGAATTACTGCCTTTGCTCGCTTTGGTAGACAACACTTTATCTGTCCATTTGGCTGTGTTGTTTCCTCTCCTTTCCCCTCTGGAACGATGGATGATTAGAGAATCCAAGACAAATGCTAAAGGAGTCACATCTTTCCCTGGACTGCTCTCCTACTGGCTGGTGACTAATGAATGTCTAATGAGGCTAGTCTGGACCTGTGTATATTCCCTTCTCATTCTGAGTGGAGGGCAGCTTGGCGTGGCACAAAGTCTGCAGTCTAGAGCCCACAGAGCTTCAGGACACGACCTGCTTGCATGTATAAAAGATGTGGCCTGCGACTGAATGACTGCGCAAATTAATTCATAAATAATGACTTGGGTTTGGGGCTAGAGCCCATATTGCAACAACACTTTCTTACCACTGCTGCATTAAAAAAGGTGCCCCTTGGCTACACAGGGGGCTGGAGAATTGCCATAATGAATTCCTGAGCCAACCGCCCATTACTTCCACTGCCTGACTTTGCCTATTTGTTGTTTAAAGAAAGGAGAAATAGAGTTCTGCTGAAGAAAGCCATATCTGGCATGCAGGCTTAATATAGTTCCATAAATTTAAGAAGGTAGGATACTAGATGTTTTTAAATACGTATACATAAAAAATAGAAGTAGCTCCTTGATTTAGTGCCTAATTCTGCACACATGGCATTCTCACATGGTTACAGTCATAAAATTATAGACTGTGAAAATACGCCAAGATGATGAATGAATGTATATAAAGATGTTGTGCTTTTATGGATGGGTGCACATAAGTATTCTTTGCAAACTTGGCACGATTCAGATGCGAGTGTGCGTTTTTGAAATAGCTGTGAACATGAAGTGAATGTCGGAGTATATGTGTGACACCGTGCTGCCTGAATGGCACCAAGAGAATTGGGTCTGGTTGTGCCGCAGGCTAAAACCTCACACAGCCTTTTTTCTAATAAGCCAAATGGGGAAAATGCTGCAACAGCAGTGTGTTGGGATTCCGTTGCTTGGCTTTTGCTTTCACATTTATGAATCCAGCTGCCATTCAAGGAAGCTTTGGACTTTTATGTAAATTAAAATCAATAGAGCATTGTTATGTCATCGTGCACTTCAGCAAATTAATTCAGTACATAGGATATTTCTGCGTGACTTAGTGTAGTGGACATTTACAACCCACCTAACCTCTGACCTCAGTATGACCCAGAAGGGTGATGGCATTGCTCTAACAAAAAGGCAGGAGACCTAGCAGAATCCCCTACGCCTCTATTTACTTGCCTGTGACCATCCGTGACTGATTTCTACCTCAGTTAGTCCTAACTTTAAAATATTTTGGATGTATGTGAGGTTCTAATTGAAATGTTAAAAGAACAGAATTAAATAAGTTAGGTTGGCATCTTACCTCTTGATAGCCTTGTAGCAGATGATGATGGCTGAGAGGAGGAAGATAACTGAGGCACAGCCCACCGTTCCAAGAACTATAATGTCCATCTCCATCCACCATGGCCTCCATAAGGGCACCATGGGCTCTGCCACTTAGAAACAGAGAGAAGAGGGCAGCAGGAAGAGAGAAGTGTAGATACAGAAGAAGACAATAAGCAGAATGCATTAAATCACATCAATAAGAAAACTAACTGTATTATGAAAAATACATGCATTATGATTACCTTAAGCCACAATGCTGACTTCTGTCCTGTATTTTGATCTTTAGTAAGTGGCTTAACTCTTAAACGACACAATAATGAAAGAGAATATAGATGACTTTTCTCCCCTGCTCTCTGAGCTGGGATACAGTTGTGTCCTCACCCGTTCTTTAGGTCTTAGGTGCAACGTTCAAAGATATCCAACCCGACACCATGAATCATTTAAGGTCCTGTCAGCCTTCCCTACACCAGCACTCTTGTCCACACCAATTACTGTTGCAGGAACCTCCTGCTCTTTCCACATTAGATTTGTGGAGTAAGATCACTCACCAGGAATGTTGTATAACATTGTGTGCATCAGCAAGTTCGTATCTGTATTGCAGAATTTCTCTTGTCTTGTTTTGCAGCATCTGATGTTCTCTCACCACCTTTAAATCAGGTTTGTCATGTGCATATCTACCTATCATTCTAGGAGAAAACACCCTGTTCAGTACATAAAATAACAAACTCCTCCTGCATGTAGAGGTGCTTTGTTATGAATGAGATGAAGGGCTTACACCATAGCAACAAATACCCCTGAGTAATGCTGAAGACTATTTTTCCAACACAGCATATTTCTACGGTGCAAATAAAAAGGTATGGCTCTCCCTGGTACAGCACACCACATCATAAGTCACTATGAATTTAAAAGCCCCTCTCAGCCACACTTCTATTTTAATCCTTCGTTTTGTCAACGGCTGTAGGATTTAATTCAGTCAGTGGTAAGGATCTACTTTATTGTGATAGAGCACACTCCTTTCAAGGGACTTCAGATACCATTTTTAGCACACAGACACTTATTTAACTGTGCCAATTTTCCTCAGTTTTATTAGACTTTTATCTGATAGATGTGGTACCAGTCATTGTCCCACTTTTCATGTTAGCTATGCATATTCATAGCATTTTAAAGACGACAGTTTAAAGCATATTTTCATCCCAAAGTGCTCTGCAAATTGGGCTGCTGAAGGAATATTGAGGTAATTATGCATGAAAAATGTGACGAAAAAAACTCCCTTTAAATTAAATATTAATGTTGTCTCCACCCTCTGCAAACATTTCTGTGTAAAGATAAAAAGAAATAAAATTGATCAGCTTATCTAATTTAACATGACATATTGCTGTTTTTTGGAGGGAACAGATCTTGTGGAGGCAGCACTTAGAGGTCCACGCTTGTATTGGCTGTAGCTGGGCATTCAAAGGCCCACCTTCACTTGTAGTCAGATGGTCCTGGCAGCATTCATGCAGTGACCTTGACAACAATCACAGAAGAGTCTATAACTCTCGATTTGTAGGTAACTCACATGGTGAGTCAGGGGAAAAAGGAGGTCCATTTGCATTGACCAGACAGGAAAAAAACACATTGAAGCTGATTGATTAAAACCCTTCCACTGCTCCATGATTAAGTATTCCTCTCTCACAGTAATAGCTCAGAATGGCTGCATCATCAGCAACACCTGTCCCATATTTCAGCACTGTTCATTAAGGTGCCTGAGATGAAATACAAAACATATCAACTTTCAGCAAGCAGGACTGTTAAATATGTTTGCCTTTCGCTCAATAGATTTAGCACCTCAGAGTGAGACGAAAGAGGAACGGGAAGGGGAGCGCTGCCACAACAGGCACTGGATCAACATAGATATACCAGCTTGTTGTATATGCAGCACTAACACGCACACACACTTATTGCCGCCAGCTCAACTTCAAAACAAAGCTGGAACTACTGGGCTGGTTCATTAGCCTCTTATCCCTAACAAATTAAAGCTAATTTAATTAACTCATCTGTGTTTTAATCAGGGGTTCTCCGGGGGAAACCCTACCACTGAACCGCTGAGCTTGGCAGCCCAGCAGGCATGGATTTCACAGGCAGCCGGGTACTCCCCAGGGTCAAACCCAGTATATATTAGTCCTGTGTTCAGCTGTCAACATCCTGCTGACTCTAACACACGCACAGACACATGAGTGCAAAATTGCACCAATGCACGAGCACTCACACATTAATCTCAAGAGGTTGATGGTGCATTTTCCCTGTGTACATAAATGGAAACACTTCATGTCAAAACAGTTTCTTCAGACTAGCCACTTGCCTGACACCTGCGTCTGGCTAGGAATAAGATCCAACTGTGGGCTGAGAGCAGACAGAGTGAGACAGACTTGGAGGGAGACAGTTGTGAAAGCTTGGACGGTGAGCTGGAAGCCTTACCTGTGGTGCCCAGTAGCCGTGGGGGTGGTGGTGGAGGCGGTGGTGGTGGAAGGGGAGGGTATCTTCTACAGTGGCATGCCAGCTGGCACTGTTCACTAACTTTCTCCGCCACAGTCCGTGAGCATGACCTCTGGAGCTCTCCCTTATGGTGAGAGAAAAAAGACAGAGAGAGAGAGAGATTGAAAGGACTGAGGCTGTGTCCCTTAGTGCATTACTCAGAAGTACCATCAGCACAACACTGTGCAGCACAAATGGAGATGCTTGAATACTCAGCAGCCTCTTAGTTTGTAGCACTGTGGATATCCTCTCAGCATTCTTTTCATATCATAGCTCCAGTGTTGTTGTCATTGGGGCTGCTGTGTATGTAGTACATGTAAAATAGTATCACGTAGATGGCTGCAGCCCGCTCCCTGTAAGAAACCACCCACCAACAGAGTGGGCAGCAGGCTGCCCCGAGGAGTGTGCGTGGGTGGACTTGGAAACTCAAGCAGATCACATTACACATGAACCCTGGCAACACTGCGTGCGCGTGAACAACTGCTTACCACTATCTGTAGGCAGCAGCATGGGGCAGAGGTTAGAATACTCATCACTAACATATGCCTGCTGCAGGGATCCTAGTGGGATAACTGAATGTTGTTATCATATAAACACAGTTGGCTACTCCATGTTCCCACAACAAAAGAGCCGAGTGCCTCTGTGTGTACCTGTGCATAGCTGCATTTCTCATGTCCTACTGCAAACTCACTACACGTCTGCCTGTCAGCATTTCCTCAACACAGGTGTGTTCTGGAGTGGTGATCCCACTAAGTGTAAGCACATAAGCAAGGTATAATATGACAACACATCTTAATGAGCACATAAGTTACTTGGAAAAGATTATTAGCTCCACAGCTCTTATCCATAGTCCATCAGTAAATGAAACTCAAGTTACATTAGTGTAACCTCTTCTCATGCGTAAATTGTCAAGTGGCGCGCCTGAACGTGATCCTTACCTGGCATGAGAGTAACAACAGTGAGAGAAGGCAATGACCGAAGAAAAAAGGCCAAAAACTTAAAGTAAATGGCATTAGATCTTGGACCAGCATTCCTCTTGCGCTGTTCTCGAAGATACTAGGCAGCGTTTCCAACAAATGAATGCAGTATACATAAGCTTGAACTGTTTGGGAAATAACCATCCACCCTATCCAGTTCAGCGGCGATATCTGTGACAGGCGTCTCCAGAAATAGTTTATGCCACAATCATTTTCCTCTTGAAATCCCGTTGTCGATAGCATAGGACAGGCGAGCCGGTGGAATGAGTAGCAAATCTCGATAATTCACATCTCGAAAGTAGTTTTTTTCTTTCTGGCACTCAGATAGCAACCTGAATCACGCCGCTACTCCGTGCAATGTGAGGGCGGTAGATGCCCGTACCTTACATCCCTCCTCGGCTGCAAGCATGAGTGCAAATGGACCACTCAAGCCATCGAAGTTGAAGGAAAAAAACGAACAGAGAGAGATCCTCATGAATATCGTGTGGTAGGATTCCTCGCAATAGCATCACACATCCCCTCAACTTATCTAAGCTGAACACTGTATGGGCGAGTCCGGAGGGCAGAGCCGAGGGTTAAAGTGATGCATCCTCCTCTGTGCCAAAATACAGCGGGCTGTTTTATACGGGAGCATCACCACCGCGCACTTGATGCAGCGCTCATATCAGCTCATCCTGACAACGTGTGCTCAAACAAATTCACCCTCCGCTTCTTAAAAAGTCCCCCCAAAAACACAGAGGGAAGGGCATGTGGTTATGAAGGCGTTGCTAATGTCAGCTGGGCTTTGTTTGTTTTGCCTTGTTTGCTTGTTTATGTCTATGTTTGGTTTTTTCTTTTTTGTGTGTTTTTTTAAATAATGGTCCGGGCATAAAGTATAGCCCACAATGAGTGGAGGCGAGTCTGTAAAGATGACGCGTACTAGAGCAAATTAAAGTCAAGTGGAAAGATAGGGAGAGAGAGTGCAAGACGCCTACCGACTGAAAACACTGCCATGCCCGTGTTTGATGTGCTGTGTGCCTGCGAGAACACTCTTTGGTCCAATGTCCCAAAGTTGGCTGATATAAACAATACTGATGTAACCTGGCATTTACTGCTAATGCTCAACAACAAGGGCAATTATGACAGTTTTATAAGACGAATGGGCTTATTTTCAAACCTTAGTTTCTTAATATTCTCATAACACCTTTGACCCACACTGATATAGTTTATAAGAGGTGGTGCTGCAGGGCAGAGTGCAGAGAATCAGACTATGCAATGGGTAGTTTTTAGGAGCTGAGTTGCATAATATTGTCGGTGGTCTTCGCAAGGCACAGTTATGAAATTACCTCAGAGCCCTCAGTGAGTACTAGAAAGCCAACGTGACATTCACTTGTTACTCAAACAGCTGATTGGCGGTATAGAAATAAAATCCAAAGTGTTCATCTTGGTGTCACTAGGGAGGCAGAGCTAATACATTTTTTAACCCTAATAAATGATTTATTGATCAACTAGTTCTCCAGTTCTGATGCGTTACCTACTTGATCAAAGTTTCAGAGCTGAAAGATGATGTAATGACCTGTTTAAACCTCTCACTCCTCGGAATTTGCTGCTTTTCAACGGAGGAATGTCTCACATTTTAGAGACCCAACAATCAGCTTGCTAAGAACATATTTGAACCTGACATATCGATTTTGCTGGACAGCTTCTTTGATCGTGCAGTGCACAAACCTGCCTCCCAGCCTGTGTCATTTTCATAGCTAATTCATGTTTCATAAATCTAAAATATACTGTGGCACCCATGTGACTTGTCTTTTGTTTGAGAGAACTGCCTGCAGTTTAAATAACAGAAGTGACAGCCAATTGTGTCAAAGCCTGTTTATTCCAAATATCATCTAAGCCAAGTATTCAAACAACTTTGGATTAAGATCAGTGGATTCAGCATCTAGCCTTAAAGCCTTTTGTTGCAGCTGAGCATTTATCACATGTCGTGCCTACGAAAAAGCTCTTCACAGGCAATAAAGAAGTGAGCTCATACAAAGAGCCGTGAATGATTTTTAGAGTGGAAAATCCATAGCTGCTGTTAGGCTGCATTTGCACATACAGTACAGTGCAGAGATTTTTCAGAGTTTTTGAAGGATAAAACAAGCCTGTATTTGGCATATGGTCTGCCCAGCAGTTCAGTTCATCCATCTCTCCTACAGTCTGTCCCAATATTGATTATCTGACAAGAGGAAAGCACTACATCCTCCTGTTTCCTTCCTGCTACCTCACCTCATTCCAACAACCAGCAATTTGCCACAACATACATCATAGGCCTTTAAAACTCAGATAAGAAAACCTCTTTATGTAATTACTGTGGTCTTTCAGCGTTATCATCCTGCCAAGATACTTAATCTGCCTCTCTGTATAAAGCAAACAGCACCCCAACATGGTTTTCATCACAACAAAAAAAAAAAAATATTATACAAGCCCGCTGTCATTAATAGAAAACGAACATTTAGATAAGATTAGCTTAATTTTTTAAATTATTATTCGTAGTTTTCCTTTATTATATCAGTCTGCAGGTATAGTGTTGGATATGTACATCAAGCATGCTGGGCTGTACCATAGTAAAGGTAGATTGCCACCTAGTGGAAAAGCCTGGCAACACATGACTTTAAGGCGCTTTATACAGAGGATATATTGTATATTAACAGATCATTATTGGAGGTGGTGGATAAATTAAGCATGTTATTTAAGTTTGCCTATACAACAATAAACAAACAAACAAAAAAATATTGTTGGAAGGATGTTTAAGATAAAGCCCTTATATTCTGAGGAATATCAGGTGTATTGTATATCTTAACCTGTACAGTGCTTGTACGGTGCTTTTCAATTTACTTACTCCTTATTTTACATCTGTACACGGCTTTCCCCAACTTTTTAGTCATACCAAAATAAATGCATC
Organism: Heterochromis multidens; assembly: GCA_015108495.1. NCBI lineage: Eukaryota > Metazoa > Chordata > Actinopteri > Cichliformes > Cichlidae > Heterochromis > Heterochromis multidens. The sequence continues at coordinate 17,195 of VUQS01028442.1, read as the reverse complement.
TTACCAAGAAAAAGCTTCTAGATTTGTAGATGCACACATGGACATGAATGCCCTCACCTACTGGTACTTCTACATTTATTTGTAATTCCTATTCCCTATTAAAGAAAAGTATAATCTTTATGAATCATACCCTGCTGTGTTATATAGGTACAGTTTTGTTTCAGCTTTCTTCTATTTTTATTTTCCTGTATCTGAGCCTGATTTTTTCTTTGTGCTGCCGTTACACTTATTTTCTCCCCCGCTGATCAAAACAGTGTTATCTTATTGTTGTTATTTTTGAGCCAAGGTAAGAGGTAAGAGAAATAGCGTACTTACCATAAGTTCCACTAATGGATGTATGATAGGCAGCTTCTACCAAGGAGGTAGCAAGATTACAGATGTATTAGAGCCCTACAGGGCTTCTTCTTATTGGGTTTCTGATAAAAATGGCAAAGATGATGATGGTTCTGTAGTTTGTTAATACAGAGGCACATAACGCGTCGTGGCTGCAGTCTTTTCTGGGTTCAGTTTGCATGCACAGCAAATACATACAAATTAGGTGCATATCTTTGGTGCACTTGCAGCAGTTAAAATGACCTCTTTGTTTCTGTTTTTCTATGATGGACAGCAAGCACACTGATATGACCCCTTTGCACTAGTATAAATCGGGTAAGTAAACAAAAATGTGTCGACACATTCATTTGTCTTTCAGAAGTTCTGTACATCAGCTCAACCCCCCCCCCCCAAAAAAAATATTTCGGCTACCACCCAGTATTTATGGATGCCACTATGCTTCCTCTTTCTCTTTCTCATTCTTCCTCACTTCAAAAGCACAGGAGTAGGGTGACAGGCCAGGGGAGGGGGAACCGCATTGTTAATTGGCCTTTTCAGCTGAACAGAGAGGTGAAGGGAAGAAGAAGAGATGAGGACAATAGAGTCCCACTGCCTCTTCAGAACAAGAGGGATGCGCCGTTAAAAAGATAGACCGGCCGATGCACATATAGACCTGCAGCAGGGCTCTCCTCACACAACCCCGAACTAAGTGAATGAGGCAATCAATCATGTGGCCCGCAGTTAGCTCTGAGTAAACGGTCTGTAGCCTTGATATAGACTGCGGATAGTTTAAAAAAAAATATCTCCAGGCATAGGACTGTGTCAGGATTTGAAGCATGAGGTGTTACCAGACAAACAGTTTCCTCACATCTCATTCCACTGCTGCCGCGGTTCAGTGGAACGATAGGTACTCTTTTTCCACTTCAATAAGGGGATGAAGCTCAATTAGCATTTCACAAGTCCCATTTTCCTCCTCTATTGCAACCTTCCCCGCCGAGCCCATGCTTTCTCTGGGGATTGTCCTGTTTTGGGCCCTTGTTGCCGTTGGCAGGGTGACAGTATTCGAGTGTGCAAACTTGTGCTATTGTCCGCGGGCCAGAGGGAGCCATGGAGACCCCATAATATGACACAGGAAAATGTTTGCTGATGGCAATTCTATGGGCTTTGTCCGACTCTTTCTCCTTCATGACGACTCGATTTAAGTCTCTAAATGTTTGACTACAAATGCAGGAGTGCTATCCAGCTCTTTTGCCTTTGTCCCGCGAGGTTTGAATGAGTAATTCAGCCTTTGTGTCGCTCGATTGAGGGGGCAAACAGAAAGACAAGATTCTTGAGCCTTCAAGACCCTTTCCATGGTTATGCACTCTTCAGATCCCCCCCACCCCCCACCAAATCCTACAGCTGACACTCTTGGGGAGGGAATAACGGGGATACGTGTTAGAAACTCAACTTTAACCGCTCTGATATGAGGTTATAATGCAGGCATGCTTGACAAGAATTTGCAATCGTTTTTAAATGCACATTTAACATTTTCGGAGCAGAAATCATCTTGTAGGAGAAATATCACATCCCCTCAGCGGCTTTACCCCCCAGATCTCCATGACAACAATTTGCGATGGTGAAGAATTTGATACCGGGGCGCTTGGAGGCTGATTGGGGTGCATTGTAAGAGGCCTGGGGTCGCTGATTGGTTCAAGGGAAGCACCATAACTACAAGGAGTTTATATTCATTCAACTTGTTGAAGTGCTCCTACTGCAGCCTGGGAGAAGTCTGTGGTTGGACTGAGAGAATCTGGACTGATCCAGCAGTGGTGAGTAAAAGGTTATTAATCTCTGACAAAAATATGAATGATCCCACTCATTTGAGGCTTTATTGCATAATTCCTGGTGCGCAAACACATCATTTGGTTTCTGATATTTCTTTAGATCCTGACGGTGGATTGCACATTTTAACATGGACTGAATACACTTTTGATAAAATATGGCAAATGCAGATAGTGAGGTCAAAACTTTACTCAATTTTGTAAATTTGGCATCCAGCGACATCAAGGCTGCCTTAGATAAGTCCGCTCCTTGCAGACGCTCTGTGGATCACCGGAAATATCTGCAGAAGCAACTGAAGCGCTTCTCTCAAAAGTACTCCAGAGTCCCAAGATGCCACACGCACAGGTCTGCGGAGTATAGGTGCGCCAAACCGGTGGGGACTGTTCAACAGAGTGTGACAGAAAAGGCCAGCTCTGGTGCGCAGGGTGTGGATAATCTGGGGAGCTCTGTGGAGCAGGTGCCTATGAGGAAACGCCAACTACCAGCCTCATTTTGGGAGGAACCTAAGTTGACCCAAACTAAGAGGGAGCACTCATATTTAGGAATGAAAAGGAGTCCTGCAAGCACATCGGAGGGAACTGAGAATGAAAAGAGGATAAGAAGTTATGATGATGATGATGATGCAAAGGCCGCAATATCTGCGTGCAGTCGGCGCAGCTCCGCGGATAAAGAGACGTTGAAACTGGACCTGACCTCTCACCACTGTGTGAGTGTGTGTGGCTGCTGCCCCTTCCAGTACCACGGACACCAGATCCTTCACGGTCACATTTTTGTCCCCCATCCACCCCTGGGATTGTGGAGCAAAGCAGCAGGGACTGCTTCAGAGAGATCCGAGCATCCTTATGGACAGAAAATTCACACACATGTTGTTGTCAAACCCATACCGACCAAGCCTGCCGCTCAGTCACCAATCTTCAGTGTGTTTGGGTTCATTTAATTAACCCACCAATGAACCCATTACACAAAAATATGTAAATAGGACTAATGACTTTCAGCGTTTCTCTTTCAGCATTTTAAAATGAGATACTTCATCAAGCACTTATTGGAATACTTCATCTATTTTTGTCTTTTAAACCTAAAGGACTAAATTGCACTGAATAATTTCATCATCTTCACTTTCATGCCAGTCTTATGCCTGAAAATTGACAGTAAGGTAAAAAGTTTCTACTTTTAGGTGTCTACTGAGAAAGACTGTTCTTTTTTTAAGTGCAAAAAGTCATACAAATGAATCCAAACATCCTGTTTTAGTTTCCTCTTTCAAGTATGAGAATCGCCTCTCTTTGTCAAAGTAATGTTTGATAGGCACATTTGAAACAATGACTTTTATTTTTAAATAAATGATTCAACTTCCCTCAAGAACTCCTTTGGGCACAAGATCATTTTCACCTTTTGCTAAAGCTTTCTGTGAAGAAAAAAAAAAAACATTCTGAAGGACAGATTAAAGAGCCTTATTGTCACATCACATATATTATAAATAGATATTTATACACGGAGAATTTCTTTGAGAGAAACATTTACAGATTTGAGATATCAGACACGACCAAAAAAAGAACCATGGAAGATAAATATAGTCTTATCTCTGGGGACTATATTGCTTGAGGTTCATTTTAAAGTCAGTCAGCCTGGCTCAGGTATCTGATCAGTCTGTTTGGCAGAGGTAAGCTTGTGATAGATCTCAGTCTGTGTCTCCCCATCTGGGTCCGAATCCTTAATCTACAGAGGTGCAGCAATGGACGTGGTGACACTAAAGACAAGACAAAAAGAAAGAATAAAGAGGCTTGTCGCTTGCTTGCTTTTAGACCACATTTGTGTTCAACACATGTGTGAGGACATGAAAGAAAGAATGAAAGAGACATGTTTCCATCTGATACTTACACAACTTCCTCTTAACAATGTGCCATTCCTCACGGCTGTCCAGTAGTTCTGTGAGCTTGCTACACAGCTGAACATGGCCAACATACTCTAGCAGCAAGTCTATAATTGGCCCTGCCCATTTACTCATAACTGGTGTTGAGATCCACTCGCAGAACTAAAGAAGAAAATCATTAAAATTTACATTACTGAAAAGGAACATACATATTTTTGTTGTGTTAAAATGTATGACAAGTTTTTTGGCTCTTTTTGTGCACCTGTGTTATCCTTTCTGCAGGCTCATTGCAGTTTAGAGGAAGCATGCTGCCATTCTGCAAAGCATATCCATTACTGCCAGCAGTTATTATACTGGATCCTCCTGCAGCTGGGTGAGGGGCACTGCCATAAGTACATGTAAAACAGGAGAGCGCATCGCAGCCATTGTCCAAAAGGCATTTGAGTAGAGGGAGATTATTCAGACAAAGTGCAACAAGCGCTGGGAATGTGGTAGTACAAGTTGGGATGCTTGCATTTACATTGGCTCCTCTTTCCAGCAGTAAAGACACAGTGCTGACACAACCCTGATGTACAGCCATCAGCAGAGGGCTGACTGGATCCAGGCTTAGACTAGCACCAGCATTAAGCAACACCTCTGCTGTTTTGGTGCTGCCGTTGGCAATAGCAAAGTAGAGGGCTGTAGTGCGTCGATCAGCATACTTGATGGAGTGACTGTGGGGCAGTGTGGCGTTTACATCTGCACCTGTCTTCAGTAGTACAGCTGCTACAGTGTGTCTGTTGTGCTCTGCTGCCAGGTGGAGGGGGGTGATCCAACTGTGCCGGAGCCTGGCTCGACTTGTCACTGAGACGAGCAGGGATACAATCCTGAACACAAAGCAAAGGATGTTAATATAAAGTGAACACAACAAATACAGAGAAGTTATTGCTTATAGCACCATTTACAACATCCACTCTATTGCATATCCTAACAATAAATTTCAGCTATAAATACAAATTTTACATACTAACCAGTGTTCTTTATTATAATATTACCCAGTTAACAAGTTGTAGTATTTGAACTTACTCGTCGTGTCCATACTGGGCAGCGATATGCAAAGGCAGCAGTCCTGAGCTTGCCGGTTTGTTGGCATCTGCATTCTTAGCCAACAGTAGGGCCACAACTTCCTTGTGGCCATTTTTACTCGCTTCATGGAGCGCCGTAACACCATCACATGTCTGCATGTTGACATCTGCACCTAAAAAAACCCCAAAAAACCAAAAATTCCATCTTTCTTTTATAACATTTTATTAGCGATCATAAATGTGAAAACTTGGAATACTTTTTTTGCATTAAAGTACCTTTCTCAATAAGGTAACACAGTGCCCTCATCTGTCCTTGCTGAGCTGCTACAACCAGTGGTGCGATGGTGTAGGTATTAGATGGATTGATTGTAGCCCCAGCTCTTAATAGTATCTCACAGATCTCTGTGTTGTTTCTGGATACAGCCTCATGGAGGGCTGTCCAGCCCTGGGCACACCGCTGGTTCACAGTGGCCCCATAAGAGAGAAGGAGGTTCACCATGTCGACATTCTCAAGCTCACATGCTGGAGAGACACAAAAAACACAAGTCAGCCTGGCTCCATATGTGCTATTGTAAGAAATTCTTAGCCCACAGCTGTACCTTTGTACAAAGGTGTTTCTTTGCTCTTGCTGCTAATGTCAGGGTCAGCGCCTGCTTCCAAAAGACACTGCACACAGGCCAAGTGTTCAAAAGACACAGCAAGCAGCAAGGCCGTCTGCTCCTGCAATGTACGTTTATCTACTGAACCTGGATGGGCTAGAACAGAAAATACATATTTAAAAAAAACAACTGGATAACTCATTTGACATTTTGAAAGACCTCCTAGAATATACTTAAGTTTCTTTTCCTAACACGTGACTCAGAGCAGACAAATGAAATTTCTGGGACCATTTTTTGAGGCTTTTAATCACATACCCCTTAATAGGGTCTTCAAGCACTCAGCCTGTCCACAGTAGGCAGCATCATGCAAAGGCATCCATCCATCGTTGTTCTCCTTTAGCACCCAATGAGAAGACGCTGTCAGATTTTTGACAGTCTCCACATCTCCCCTTTTGATGGCACAGACCACAGGATCAACATCCCTTGAAAGGAGAATAAACAAAAATCCCATTAACTAGCCTAAATACAACCGTGTGTAATTTTATAAAGACATCAGAACCCTATGAGAGACGTAGTACTGACTTTTAAATCTGTACATTTGGTGATTATCTGCATTTCTTTGACTTTAATCATCTTAATTAAGAAAAAAACAACTGACTTTGTTCTTTAGTAATCCAGAATGTGTGATTTTTATTCTTTGCTATTTACGCAGAAGACCTCAGCTGCACACAAGAGCCACACACACACACACACACACACACGCACACACACGCAGCCTCAAATGGCCCACACAACAACGAAAGACTCACTCCGGCTCTGACATGCCGTCGCTCTGATTGTCTCCTCTCCTCCTATCTCCTCGCAGTCGCGACACAGCGTTATTACCGGCATAACGGAACTGAGATAAATAGTCAGAATAGCTGAATTTCGTCATTACTGAAGGTAGATTTTGCTGTTTCCCCTCCCAGTGCGTCGGCGGCAGCGGAGCAGCGCACAGCGCCGAGCGGGGCTCAGCTGTGCTCTCTCAGATTATTTTGGGACTGTATTGTCAGGCGGCAGGATGACGGGCTTATCCATATATGTCAAAAGACTCGGACATTTAAAGATAAAGAAAACAGCCCTGGAGATAATGCAGTCTAACGACAGCTCTTTTGTTGCAGCCTTTGCTTTACTGGCTGGTTTCCAAATTAAATAATGATAATGATATATGACAACTACAGAAAATAAATAGAGACCCCACAACGATCCATTAATCACTACTCCATTTTGAAAAGCCTGTCCACATGGACTGTATTACTGGCGAGAGGAGGTGGCTTAATGTTCCTATAAAAAGGCAGTTTTGAAAATGACAGTGTTTTGATAATCAGCCTCCAAAGCTTGCCACATGAGTTGTTGAATGTAACCCCTCCAAATTCCCAGAAAAATACCGAGGAAGTGACCTCTGCGTCCTTCATGGCAGCTGCAGGAATGACCTCCATGATGTTTTCACACCAGCGACTAAGCCACTGTTATATCTCAGGTAGCCCATTTATCAGAAGTCACTAATATATTAAATCATTGTCTGTAACTTCTTCATGATTTTACCTGTCAAAGATAATATTTTTCCTTCTTATGCCTTCGAGATTTTTACAATTTAAGTCCTATTGGGGGCACTAGTGAGCCAAGTGTCTTTAAGTGGTGTTTTTGCTCTACCATGTAAAGATGGGTGACAGATTAGAGGAAAAAATAGAACCCGTGACCCTTTAGTGAGGGAATCCAGTGTCTCTGTTATACTGTGGGATGCAGGCAGTTTGTGGGTATTGTTTGGGTTCACATGTCCCCTTAGAGGGAAGGGGGACTGCAAATGGAGGTTCTGAGTAAACATCTTTGTCCAATTATGAAACATTTCTGCTCTAATGACAATACCCTCTGGGTATCACCATCTCTCAGCCTAAATATACACTTATGGGAGATTTTAGATTAAGGTCTTTGAAAAGCTCTCTAGCGCCATCATCAAAACAACAGTGAGGGAATATTTTTAGTCAGATTGGCGATCCTGCACAGCAGGAGTCCCAGCGAGTTGGAGAACCAATGCTAAAACACACTACTTGCATTAAGACAGTTTTGTATCACCATCTTTCTGAGATGTTATGTTTAAATATGAAAATGAAGTGTTATCTATGTAAATCTGAATTAGTTTGAATATATTTCCATAACAGAATTGTAAGCTTTAGATAAAAAGCCGTGTTTATAATTTTCATTTTGCTGTCTCATTACCACCAAAGATTTCTGTAGAGGAGATTTTGACATTCTTTTTATATCACTTCAAAAATGAGAAAATATACTGTCGACAGCCAGGAAAAAAACAAAAACAAGCACAAAACTAATAAACTAACAAACAAAAAAACCCCACAAAATTTTGCCATTTAAGAATAAAATATAGCCTCTTACTAATTTGCATAGATGTTGAGTCAATAAAATGCAGTAAAATAAACATGCATGTGTCTGTTTTGGACATTTTAAAACTCATGTTTTTGATTGATTTATTTATTTAATTTTGGCTTGGCTCTCAACTTTGTCTGCCAACCAATCATATTAAACAATTTGTGTAGCTCTCATTTGTCATTCTACAGGCACCACACATTGGTTAGTGCCTACAGAATCAAATCATTATTCATGTTTATGGTCTAAGTGCAGAACTCATTTGCCTATTTTGACTAACATTTCTGGGCACGTCATACTGGCTTGTGAGTGTCAATCATCATCTCACTAAATCACATTTAACAGGTTTCAGTTTCTCCACAAGAGTGTTTTGTGACCTGCAGATCCATTCAACTTGAGAGGCTCTAGAGGAAGTAAATGTCCCAGCTGTACTTTAGACCTGAATATTTGCATATTTAAGTGTTGCTTCCCTGTACAGTAAAACACAGTCTTGCAAGGACAGAAAGACACTCATGGTAACGCACTACAAACTATAGCTACTTGTGCAGGTTTATTTGTATGTTTTTAAGGTTTAGACCTCCTAACATTTGCATCTCATGTTAAATAAAATAACTATAAAGCACAATTATTTCACCTCCACTTAAATATATTACTTTCTTTTAATTAATGTTAGCTTTTGAATATTTTTCAAATTTCATTAAGACTCCACAAAATAACCTGTTGAGGCACCATCAGATAACTCGTAGTAACTCTGCTTTTCAAATAAGCAACACTAAGTACACAGACAGTCCCTTTTCTTTTCATGTCTTATGTTTTCATTTTGACATTGTTTTCTTTTGACAGGTATTTAGATATACTGATGCCATGCACAAATATGTAATGAATAAATATATCTAATCTTTTATAAAAAATTATTAGGCATAGCACTGGCAGTATTTGGTAACAAGATAATGTTGAACTGTACAGAAGTGATATTTTTTTTCTTACCTGAGCAAGTTTGTTGTGGTGTTGGGTGAAGCGTGGAAAGTTAGGGAGCAACCAGCCAGCCTGTCACTGATATCACTGTTTAGTCTCTGGTAAAGAGACCCAGATCTCCTGACTGCGATCATCACAGGAGGAGATTTGTTGTGCAGTCCTAAGTGCAGAACACCTCAGAATGTGCTGTTGTCTTTTTCATAGATGAGTAGTCACTATCCACAATAGAAGTTAGAAAAGAGAAGTCAGAACATTAACAGCAGCAATAAAATAACAGACTTGCAAAACTCAAACAAGCACTATGTAATACACACATCCTAAATAAATTAGAGACCAAACTCATATAGAAGAGCTGAAATGTGCAATGGCAGAAATCAGAGAGCAGCGGCTCAGGCAGTGAGGGGGGATGCCTTTTAAGGGCATGTTCAGCAGTGTTATGTTCCACTTGGTGCTGCTGTTCCAGAGACAATGCTGGTGTGTGTGGTGTTGTTAGTGAGTTATGCAGCAGAAGGATAACAATAAACCATAAAGCTGAGATTACAGACTGTGATAAATGGAATAAAAATATTGTGTTTCCACCATACTTTGACAACACAATGAAAAAAAAGAACCCACACAAATATTTGAACTCATTTGGATAAGCTTGATAGACTTACCACGTGACATTGTTCTTTATCCTTATTTACAAATTATGAGTTATTTTTTAGAACAAATGTGTTAATCCACAACAGACACATCATCTATCAGCTCTTGCTGTGACTGGGTCAAGTGTGAAAATGAATTTGAAGAACACGCAGAATGATAGCAGATTTTTGTTTCACAATTCTTCCGAAGTGTTTTTGAAAAGTGCTTCCTCTATTGAAACTGGAAGTGGCCTCATTTTTCATGACAACAAACAAGTCCTTCGACATACTTATTTTCAACTACGTAAATGGGTTCTGATGCAAATTCCTGAGAAACCTTTCATCTTTGCCCAACAAAGTCAAACTAAAACATAAAATACATATCTAGGGCTCCAACAGCTGCAAAAAACAAGAACTGTCCTGTTATGACAGACTAACATGTCAGGACAGGAAAAGCACAGGTGTATTCAGTACCAGTGAATCAGTGACTCACAATTTCAACAAAAACTGAACATTACAGTTAGATTGGAAGCAGATGAATGCAGGGTGTTTGTAACGCTGCCTCAGCTTTTACGATAAGGGTCATTAGATTTTTCTTTCCCTGTGATATACCAGTGCATTTGCTATTTGTTTAATGCAGCAATTATAGATCTTTGTCTCAGAGTTGTCAAGAACTATTCAGGTGTAGCTACCATTATAACAGTGATTCTGTTATTTTAGCGCCCATTTCACAGAACTGTTGTGTTGTAACAGGGAATCCTGGAATGGTTATTGTACATTTAAAAGTGGCTCTGCTCCAGTTCCAGAGAATCGGAAAGCCCTGACAGTAAACTGGCATACACAGTGCCAGAAGAATGACAGTAGCAGAGCTAAATGAAGGGTATAGCACTTATTGACATCATTAACTACATCTGCCATCTCATGTCAAAATATCTACTTTGAAAAGATCCATAAAGCAAAACTCTTCTTCTTCTTTCATTTGCCCCCTTTGGGGGTCACCATCATCTGCCTCCATCTTACCCTATCCCTAGCATCCTCCTCTGTCACACCAACCCTCTGCATGTCCTCCTTTACTACATCCAGGAACCTCCTCTGCACTCTTCCTCTTATCTTCCTGCCTGGCAGCTCCATCTCCATCCTTTGCCCAGTATATTCACTATCCCTCCTCTGGACAAGTCCAAACCGCCTCAGCCTTGCCTCTCTAACTTTGTCTCCCAAACTGCTCAACCTGAGCTGTCCCTCTGATGTACTCATTTCTAATCCTGTTCCTCCTGCTCACTCCGAAAGAAAATCTTAACATCTTCAGCTCTGCCACCTCCAGCTCGGCCTCCTGTCTTTTTGTTAGTACTACTGTCTCCAAACCATACATCATAGCAGGTCTCACAACCATCTTGTGAACCTTCCCTTTCACTCTTGCTGCTATCGTTCTGTCACACATAAAACAATCCAATTACAAGACCTGAATAATACTCACCATTGTATAGAATAGCACCTAAAGCAAAGTAGAAGTCACTCTGGAGGAACAAAGCAAGTCATCAGGACCAACACCAGGTATGTATACAGCAACAAAATGAAATGTTAAATCTTTGTATGCTCGAAAGTGAGAAAAGACAAGAAAAAACGAGTCATAATAAACTTAAAGAAGAACTCCTCTTGTGAGTGTGTGAGAAGTAAAGTTTCCAACACGTAGCCTCAGCCCCTGGGAAGTGCATGCAAACATGGATCTGAGCAGGACAAAGTTTTAGCATAACAGCTGAGTAACAGCAGAGGAGAAGAAGAAGAGCTAAATGAAGGGAAGCACTTTTTAACATCATTAACTCCATCTGCTAACATCAAAATATCTGCTTTGGAAAGATCCATATCAGGAAAACTAATCTGGATTATTTTACCTGTCATTTTTCATGGCATTTCATTGTATTTATTTTTTGTAAATATTCTAATTAAATGCAGTCAGACGTACATTTTGCGACTCATTATTGTTGCTTTACCTGGATGTTCATTGTGCACAATGATGTTTGTGCAGATTTTAGCACCATCTGTTGAGCAGGAAGAGTTTCCCTGTGTGCACTTTAAATGTCAGTTTGACACATGTACTGAAAAAAAATAATCTGTCTAATTTGTATATTAGTTGCATGCAATAAAGTTATGTTTAGCCAACATTAGTTTTCTTTGTTGTAATTGCACAATTTTGTTATACTAACATGACATTAACATTTTTATATGTTGTTTGTATGTTTTTCATTCATGTCAAGGCTTTATAGTTATCTCATGTTAATTTAACATGAAATGATTATGCTTATATTTTTTTTTATGTTGAGTGTATTCAGTAATCTTATGTTAAACCAATAAAATAATTTTATTTTTAAAATTAAATTACATATTATATTATTATATCTGCTAAACCAGTATTTAACATGTTTGCCATATACGCTAAAGTATTATTAACATCAAACTACAACCTTGTTTAACTAATACTATCTACTATTCTAATATTAGTCTAATTTTAATTCTAAATATTTTTAAAAGCAGTAAGGCAATAAATAACAACATACCTCTTTAACTAATCAAAAGTTTCTCAGTATTACACAATTACTAAACTGGACTTTCAGTCAACACAATAAGCATGTGACACACACAGAACTCACTTGTTTGAAATGTAATATAACACAACACTGAAAAACATACTGCTGGACCTCTAATGCAGCAACACAAGTCCTTAACGTACCTTTTGGTAAAAAAAATAAAAATAAAAATAAATCAGATCAAATAAACTTGATTTTTTCTGACTTCAAAAACCATTATGAAGATAATGTGCGGTGGCAACAGGAAGGGAAATTAGTAAAATGTCTAATAGGAATGTAGTAAAGCAGGACACAGCCCACTCAGAGTTATTATTGTTTTCCTTGAAAGAACCAGCTGTAGTCAATCAAAGGCATCCTCAGGAGAGCATTCTGAGGTACAAAGTGCAGTAGCCCAAACAACGTAGAAGCAGCTATTCCAGAGTTTTCTGTCTCCTGTAAGACCAAAGTACAGTCCTCATGTCCTCTCGTTTGTTACAGGCATCTCTGTGTTTTGAGAGTGTATTACATTCTCTCTGTGGTCTCCTCAGTGGAGCCTTGGATATGAAATAAGTACAATGTCACAACTGCGTCTCTGAAGTTTTAGCTCTTCATCAAATCAAAACTCAGGAACATGTAAGATGTTGGGCCAAAACGTCCATTAGCGGGGTGATCTGAATGTCTCAAAGTTTAGAGAAGTCAGTATGACAGTATCAACACACCCACAGGAGGAATATATATTCACTCAGAGAGGGCAGGTATAAGGTAGAGTGGAAGTGATTTCAGCACACTGTGGGGTCGAGTAGGTGTCCCTTTGTCCTGTACTTCATCCACTGAAGAGAGGTTCAATGACTTCCAAACTGTGCATCCATAAACTGAAGCTTGAACTTGAGTGTTAAGGCTGCTCTGCCTTTGAACATCACTGATAAGTTCTGCAACAGATCCAGGAAGTCTGTGGAGAGTCAATCTTTGACAGCTTATGTCTCCCGAGATTTGCAGACACATCAATGCACGTCTCGATCTGTTTAAAAGAATGAAAAAGACTTGTTTTAAAAAGACTTGCATACACTTCATATGCTTTTAGCATTGCAATTTTTTTTTTTTTACTGTATTTTCATCCACATTTATAGATGAAACGTGACTTAAACATCTAAAGTAAACACAGACCAATAACACTGAGCCTTATGCTTCATTCATAATGCTAAGTGGAAGTCACGTCTCACTGTTAAAGTTTGAAAAGTAGCAAATTTTCATGCAATCTCTTTGTGGACTTGTCAACAAGGTATCCAGAACCTTTCCTGGCCTTTGCTCATCAACGTATAGCAATGTTTAAAGGTCCATAAAACTAAATTACCCTTGGTATAAAATGATATTTAAGTTAATTGAAATAAGATTTAAAAAACGAATATCATAACAACAACAACTAACTAAAAAAATTTGTGTAATTACAAAATTAACTAAAATAAATGTAAAAATGTGCAGTAGCTGGTAAGTCTTTAGTTTTAGTAATTTCTGTTAAAAAAACAAAAAACAAGAGGAGGCTTTTGTTCATATGTTTATATGCATAAGAATTTTTCTGTAATATTTAAAACAACTAAAATGTTGAAATGTAAAACGAAATAAGTAAAAGTAAAACGAACTTTAATATGAAAACTGAAACACTGAAAGCTACTACAAAAACTCTGATGCATATTTTTATACTCAGGTTTTCACAACATGGTCCACGGTTTGCGGGAAATGGGACGGAGTGAGCACTCTTCGCTTTCTCCTGATCTCATTCGGTCAGTAAGCGAACCGAAGCGCCTTAGCTGTTGCCATGACAACAAAGAAACGATCCCGGTGCATTCCCTGTTGTTTGGCCCGTGGTCACTAGGCAACAGCTACACGAATCCAGGAAAAACATCTGGGAAAGTCTGGGAAACCTCGATTGTTCTTCTGGTCGTTTGAACGTAGAACAACCGAAGACGCGTCTTTACGCATCGTAACTCCTGAGCGACAAATCTACTAAAAGACATGACGACTTCTTCTCTTCCTTTTCTAGAGAGCAGCACTCCTGGTCCAAAGTTCCAGGTGGAAAACAGAGTAAAAAACATTTTTGTAACACAGTCGCAGGACACCAGGTAGGCCAGTGCTTTTCATAAGCAGCAAGTCAAGTTGCGTTTTAGTTAATATCCCATTCATAAATGTCTTGACTGACTCAGACTGTTATTCAGACACAGAAGAGAAGAAGATGCCAATCAAACACTTGCTGTAAAAGAGGTAAGATTTGTGTTTTCACAGAAAATGCTCTCATTTCCATACGTTTTATAGCTTCTATTTTCTGCTTTGTGCCCTTAATTCTATTTGATTTTTTGGGGTGTATTTTTTTCTTACTTTTTTAACTTTCCTATCATTCCCTTTGTTGCTTACTTCTCCTTTGTAACTTTTGTTTTTAGACATTTTACGTAAATGCACCCTGGAAGGCTTTCAGTATTAATGCATCTGAGTGGTTCTGCTTTTTTTTTTGTGTAGTCTTCAAGCAGAGTCTTGGAGGCAGGAGTGACTACTTTGCAAAAGACCCTGGTGCTGAAGAAACAGGCAGAGTTGGATGAGATGGAAAAGCGACTTGCACTTAAACGGCTAGATTTTAAGGCCTGTGTTGAGGCTCTAGCTCTGCAAAGGTCTGAACTGGAAATAAAATTACAAGAGGTAAGTTGAGACCTCATTAAATGAGTAGCAGTAGTAGTTATCCATCATCTGTAAGACACTGTCCTAATGTGGCTGGCCTTTGTCTTTGTGTTTTCACCCAGACTAAAGAGAAGGTAATGAAATTTGAGAAGTTTGTAGCCGAAAATGAAGCGAAGCGACGCAGAGCGCTAAAGAACTGCGAAGCTTCACGGGCTCAAAACATTTTGAAACAGAGACAGATAGAAGATTTGACAGAGCAGCTTAAAGAACTCAGAGACAGGTGAGACCTTAAACTCTGGGTTTTAATGTGAAGATTTCTTTCATTAAGTTGCTTTTTAAGCCCAGCTTTGCCACATTTCAATTTGCAGAAGGCAAAGTTTAAAGGAGAGAGTGTCAAAATACAAAATCTATGAGGATTACTTGATGAAAACACGAGATTATCTCCCCAGCAGTAAGTTCAAATTCTCATTATTGAACTTTTACATAAACCTGTTCTGTTTAACCTGTTGAGTAAATCACACAATCTGCTTCAGATTACCTTGATGACGGGTCTGAATCTTTGGTTATGCCCATCATTCGGCGCCATGAGACCCTGTCCATCACCCATCAGGAGCTGCGGCAACGTTTGGGGCGTATGGAGGTGGAGGTGGAGCATGGCCAGCGACAGCTGCAGAACATAAAGGAGGAACACAGCATAAAGAAACTGGTCAGATATACAAATACAGATGTTAGATGTAACATTTCTTTATAGTTGTACTGTAGTTTATAGCGGTTGATGTGTTTTTATATCTGTTGCAGATGGCCAATAAGGAGCTGTCTGAACTGCAGAGTGAGTTAGAGACCCTCAAAGAGAAGAACAAGCAGGCGGAGGTTAACTTGCAGCTGGAGCAAGGCTTATCCAGAGAGAAGGTATGCCTTCAAGATTAGTTTGATATGACCCTGTTCTCTTTTAATCTTGGGAATCTTGGATGGAAATACTGTCATGTGTGCCCTTATGTTTCAGGTTACAGAAGTGGGAAGACTGCTTATGGCGATCAGCAACCTTGCAGAACAGTGTTATCTACCAGAATACGGACCGTTGGAAAGCATGAACGCACTGACAATGATGAACATGGTGAAGGTATTAACGTACAGGATGAGCTGATTATTAGCGTCCATTTTTAGTTTACCCAACTCTTGGCTGAACATTTCTTTCAGGAGTACATTCTGGACAAGGCGGACACAGAGAGGAGAGCAAGGAGACTGATGGAGTCCGGGAGTGCGATGACAAGCACAACGGCTGTGACAAACAAAAGAGAGAGGGGGTCAATGAGAAGCTTTGGAAGTAAAACACAAATCAAAAGTTCAAGTAAAGTCAGCAGAAAGAGTGAGACATTTGGTTAATGTTGTGGTTTTAGTATTCATCACAGTGTTGCCTCTTATGGTTTGCTGGGTGTGAAGTTTCACTCTTGAGGTGGGAAACAGCACTTTAATCACTTTGTAGCAAATGAGATGTCACCTGCTAAAGAAGGCCGTGAAGTGTTACCAAAACCCTGAGGAAAAAGTCAGTAGGAGAATCTTAATTTATTTTGTTTCATTATTTTTCTTACTTTGCTTTGATTGCTTTTATAACATTTTTTTTTAGTGTTCCAAAAAGCTATGAACCAACCTTTGCACTTAAGTGATCATAGATAATTAAATGAAAAAACAGCTATTTCAAAAGAGATATTCATGTTCTTTGCAAATGTTTATCATTGGACTGTGATTGTTGCTTTGTTTTTGTTTTTGTTTAAATAAAGTGGTCATAATCCAATAATGTGTTCAGGAAGTAATACTCAATAACACCGAGTGTAAAATGGTATGTATGTCCTTTCCTCATATATTTAGGTTATACATAGAGAGAAATCCAGAAATATTTCAAACTCAGGCAGAACTCTTTGTGACAGACGTTTCCTTTGATAAATACATTAAATAATATACACTACCACTCAAAAGTTTGGACACACCTTCCCATTCAATGTTTTTTTTTTTTTATTTTCATGACTACTTACATTGTAGATTCTCACTGAAGGCATCAAAACTATGGAATTATGTAGTAAACAAAAAAGTGTGAAATAACCCAAAACATGTTTTATATCTTAGATTCTTCAAAATAACCACCCTTTGCTTTGATCACTGCTTTGCACACTCTTGGCCTTCTCTCAATGAGCTTCATGAGGTAGTCACCTGAAATGGTTGTCACTGCACAGGTGTGCCTTGTCAGGGTTCATTTGTGGAATTTCTTGCCTTCTTAATGGGGTTGGGAC
>VUQS01028441.1:0-11621 GCA_015108495.1 Heterochromis multidens | reverse complement strand
GTGAAAATGTCCAAATTCTGCCCATATAGCAGTTTAACAGGACAGGTTCCACTCAGAACAGGCCTCGCCATGGTTGACCAAAGAAGTTGAGTGCACGTGCTCAGCGTCACATCCAGATGTTGTCTTTTGAAAATAGACGTATGAGTGCTGCCAGCATTGCTGCAGAGGTTGAAGGGGTGGGGGGGTCAGCCTGTCAGTGCTCAGACCATATGCTGAACACTGCATCAAATTGGTCTGCATGGCTGTCGTCCCAGAAGGAAGCCTCTTCTAAAGATGATGCCCAAGAAAGCCCGCAAACAGTTTGCTGAAGACAAGTAGACTAAGGACATGGATTACTGGAACCATGTCCTGTGGTCTGATGAGACCAAGATAAACTTTTTTTGGTTCAGATGGTGTCAAGCATGTGTGGCCCAACCAGGTGAGGAGTACAAAGACAAGTGTGTCTTGCCTACAGTCAAACATGGTGGTGGGAGTGTCATGGTTTGGGGCTGCATGAGTGCTGCCAGCACTGGGAAGCTACACTTCATTGAGGGAACCATGAATGCCAACATGTACTGTGACATACTGAAGCAGAACATTATCCCCTCCCTTCGGAAACTGGGCCGCAGGGCAGCATTCCAACATGATAATGACCCCAAACACACCTCCAAGACGACAACTGCCTGGCTAAAGAAACTGAGGGTAAAGGTGCTGGACTGGCAAGCATGTCTCCAGACCTATACCCTATTGAGCATCTGTGGGGCATCCTCAAACAGAAGGTGGGGGAGGTGCAGTTTAAATTCTCCATAGAGAATTTAATTTTATTACCCAGAGCTGGGTAATAACTTTCTCTGGCTTCCTCAGTAAGAGTGACACCTTTGACATTACACCTAGTCATACATCAACCACAGATGAGCCGATCTATGAACATTTCAACTGTCATTGTTTTTTTCACACCTTTGACTGCTAAGTACTCATTACAGGTGCTGTATACTTTCATTTCTCTTTTTGCTAGTGCTGAAATAAAAATCTCACCTTCTATTCGAGTGCAAATCAGGGACGTTCCAGGTGACTAATTTAGTTGTTTAAACAAGAGAGGAAAAAATAAATCAATAAATCAGACTAATTAATTAGTCTAAAAGTAAGAAAAAACTCAAAACTGTCAAAACAGAGCAAAATTTAAAGACGAAGTTAAACACTACCCACATAAATACTGGCTTTTAACACAATTAACCTTCTAATTAAAACTTCCAATAATCAAATTGTATTACATAATATGTGGCCCCATGTATACCATAGCACACACATGGTCCATCACTCCATTTTAGTACATGTGGAATCAGGTCAGATTATTTTTATTATTTTATTTTGCCAAGTGTGGTTAATATTAGCAGCGCTAGCAGCAGCAGCCTTCCTTCCTTGTATGACTGTGTCCACACATCTGTGCAGAAACCGGTTATGCATCCCTCCAGTCGAGCAGTTACAGCTGACATACACCCACTCAGACCTACATCAGTTTACTGCAGCACCGCCCTGATTTGAACGGCTGTTTTCCACCTCTCATGTTTAAAGTATGAACAATTCATTTAACCGACGAGTATTTCTATTGCCAACTAGTGAGAGCAGAAACGCTTAATCGATGAGTCAACCAGTCAATATTTAAAATACTGAAGACCACAAAGAAAAACGGGTTTCAAAAATGCAGCATGTGTAACGAACCATTTCAAGTTCAGTTTACTTATAGAGTGACTGCTTGATATCATGCCCAGTCAACAACTTAAGCTTCAATTTTAGGGTTTTTGTAGCTTAAAATGGGGTTTAATAAATAAAGCCCAACTTAAAAACAAACTGTTACAAATATTTTCATTACAGCCCTAGGGAATTTTCCCTTTAGGGGAGACTGAAACCTCTTTGTAGAAAAAACCCACTAAAGCATCGATTTCTTGCTGACTAACCTTTGAGGCCTCCAGTTCCTTCACTTTCTCCTCGGCTGTGGCCAGCTTGGCCTTCAGGGCTGCGATCTCCTGCTCCATGGGCATCACCACTGAACGCAGCTTCTCTGCATCCTCCTGGGCCTTCAAAGTAATTTGCATACCTTCATTATAAATATGTACACATGGAAACATCTGGAAAAAAAAATCTTCCCTCTAAACAGAACATCTTTCATTTTATTTCTATATTCTTCTTCTTCAATATTAAACATAAAAATAAGATTGATAGAGGGTAAGACAATGCTGTAACACTGTCAGTCAGAACCAGAGCTCGAGGGTTGGGTGACTGGATGGATTTATTTTATAAGGTGATTTTTGTTGTTTTATTTTGATAATTTCATGTTCTTCCTCTTTGAGTGTGGAAAACCTGAAAAACCATCAAAGCATCTCCTAAAAGGAGCTGACAGCTGGTACTAATTTCTCTTTCACAAAACAAGTCAGTAAAGAACAAACAAACCATCTTTAGTGGTTGCTGTCCAGTTGCTGTTGAAAAGCAACAGCAATTCAAAATTCATATTTGTGAACTAGACCAAAAACTTTATGTATGCAGTTTTGAACTCTGGTCTTCTATTGGCATTTTTTTAAATTTAACCTTTATTTAACTAGGATAATATAACTCTTGAGATTAAAACTCTGTTTTGCAAGACTGTTCTCGCCAAGACAGACAGCAGTACAATCAACAGTAGCTGCACAGACTAGTAACACACACACACACACACACACACAAATACACACAGCAATAATACTAAAAACACCAAAACTACAAGCAATAAAAAATAAAATACAAGAACAACCTAAATTCATGAACTTCAATGCAAACAAAGCTTAAAACATCAGTTTAATTGTCTAAAGCCAAAAAACATGGTTAGTAATAGTTTGGCAAAACATCTGTAGCCTACGTACCTGCCTCCAGGTCATTTAAAATTACCTTAAATTCATTCAAAGAGATCAGCTCCTTGTGGACTAGTTACCTGCACCTGATTGCAGGAGGAGTGGCTGAAGTAGCTGAAGTGTCCATCATCTGACTGCTTTGTTTTGGTTCTTGAAGTTGCAAAAGCATGCCAAATAGTCGATTTTGTCTTTTTCTTTATGATTGTTCTTGCTAAAAAGGGATTGTGGGGAGCGAAGAATTCCCACCTGCCTACTGTGCATGCCACAAACCCACCTATAAAAAATATATATATAAATCTGCACTCAGTAGTCAGTACTCAGAAACATTTTTATCTTATACATTCTCCTGTCCAAGGTGTACCCCGCCTCTCGCCCTATGGTAGCTGGGATAGGCTCCAGCCCAGTGATGTTAGTACCAACTATGCAACTTGATGACCTGCAATCGTGTGCTCCTCAGATGGCCACGATTCCCAAGTTGGGATGTCATTCCTCCGACTTCACCAAGCTCTCGTGGTTTCAAGTCAGAATTTTAAAACAGTTTGGACATTACAAAGATGATGTGCTATAGTTTAAATTTCAGTTGGCAAAAAAATTATTTGCAACACAATTAAAAAAAAAAAGCAAATATTTGCCTTCATTCACGGCGCTTTTTCCGACCTGAGCTAGCGTTCACGTCAATTTTCCTAATCACAAATTTGTTTTTCTGATTATCTCAGCACCATATATGTGTCATAAGGCTGGAGAAGCCAACGTGGTTGTTAAACCTTAAACAGCAATAAGGAGCAACTTACAGAGCATTTATTTCCAACTCTTCACCCTTAACGACTCAAGTCACACCACTGGAAAATATTTATCAGACTTCACAGTTTCCTCTGTAGCTAAATGGCTTAACACAACTTTTTCTCACTCACTTTTAAATACAACAGCACACATCCTGATTGCAGAGTTCTTCTTAAAAATCTATCCCTTTTTCTTAAGTACAAGCAGCACTTTACATCCAAATTTTATTCTGAGATGTTAAGTTTGAATCTGGATAAACTTTCATGTAGTTTTCTCAAATATGTAATAAACAATGACACTTAATAGATGAGATTTTGCGACTGCCTTCCAGAATTTCAATTTGCCACAGGTATAAAGAATTACAATACAATATTTTGTACCACATCTACATATCTCCATACATTTATCGTAAGTACAGAACGGGTACTTCACTGAACTGCCCCAAATGTAAATCTTTGTTTGTCCCACTGTTTGTGGGAATGCACAAAAATTCAAACATTCTGGACGGCAAGTTCAAGTGTTAGTACGGCAATAGGTCAGCAGGTTTTAGCAAATCTACTACTATGTCTGCTTGGGAAGGTTCCCGGTGCTCTTAAAGAAAAAGAGGATGTGATCCAGCCTCTTTTAATGTTAGCAAGGAAAACCATAATGGTGAAGTGGGTCTGAGATGATCCTCCTTCTATTTCCACGTGAAAAGCTTTGATCTCAGAGGTTGTGAATACGGAAAGTCTTGGACACTATACAAATGGAAGGACTCATCTCTATCAGCAGAAACAGTGAAGGCCACTGGAACTTCTGGGGATTGATTATAATCTGGATTTAAACAGATGACACGGATAATTGCCACATTTGTGGACTAAAGTAAAAGGATTAGATTCATATATTACTTGTTGTATTTCGCCATTTAAAACAAACCACTGTGAAAGTGCAGGGTATTGTAAGCCCCATTGTATTACTGATGTCACAACCTCTTAGCAGCATCTCTGTAGAATTGCCTGTTTTGTTTTTTTTGAATTTTTTTTGTTCATTTATCTTTAAAAATGTAATGAACTGATTTCTGGAAAAGGCAAAAAAATAAATTAAAAATGTGTCCCTGTCTTAATTAAGTTCTCTCTTTATTTCTGACCAAAAATGTTGTATTGAAATATGAGCATCCTTTTCCCTGCTTGTAAAAGGACAAACTTTGGGGGCGGTTATAGAAAATCACAGTCCGTCCACATCCTGGTTATATTAGCAAGTGGAACAAAATCATAGGGGGGGTGTGCTTGGATCTCTGTCCACAAGATCTGATATGTTAAATTCTCCCTTGTCCTCCATGGCCAAATCTAAGAACGTGGGTGAGGGAAAACGCAAGCAGTCCTCTAAAGTTTTCTATCGCTCCATTTTTACTAAGCATGGGCACATTTTTAAGAGAGCCAGTCAAAACTGAAGGATGTGAAATAAAGCCCTCTTGTAATGTTACTTGTTTGGATAAATTTACTTCTGGCAATCAAGACAGTTAAATATGCATCTGACAACAAATGACACACAGTCCCAGCCATGAGGAGTCTAAAACTTGAAAGCTCTGATATAAATTTTGGAATTGGCCTGCAAAACTCAGTATTGCTTAAGATACAGGAAGGAGTCCAGCTGGCCGAAGCATCTGGGACATTGCGATCTGTTCTCTGGTATCCATCTTGTTTTTTTAATTTATTTTTGGGAGAGAAACTTGAGAAGAAACAAACAAACTTAAGAAAGTTAAGATTCCATATTAGCTCTCCATCTCAGACTTTAGACAAAAGTGTTAAAGCTTTATCTACAATTTTTAAAAAAAGCACATAATAGACATACTTTCTTCATTTCATCCTCCAGGTTCTCCTCCTCCTGACCCTCAGAAAGCCGGCGCCTCAGCTCGCCCAACTCCCTCTCCACCGCCTCGCGATACTGGTTCCACTGGGTGCGCTCCTGCTCCAGGCGCTGGTGGAACTGGACCTCATATTCACACACTGTGTCTACAAGGGGAGAGGACAGGAAGCAGACAATGAAACCAAACAATAATATGCATATATCAAGTCATGTAGTCAGCGTGAATCCACAAAAATAGGCACAATATTTCTGATATTAGTGGAGGATAATTTTTTATTACTTCCTTGAATATCATGATAAGCAAGTAGAAACTAGATTTTTAGGGCTACATTTAACAATTATTTTTTTCATCAATGAATCTTTAAACTATTTTGTTGCTTAACTATCTTAAAATAATTAAAAATTTACTTACAAAAAGTCTGTAATACACTTGCTATGTACAAACAACAATTGAAAACCAAATGATAACTAATTTATTTAACTATAACATGAAAAGAAGTAGAAGCATTTACATTTCAGTGTCTACATCAAGTATTTTGTGACTTTGCTGCATCCAAAAAGGTTAATTAAGAAAGTTGCTGGCAATTACTTTTAAGCACTGACTTATAATTTTAGCTCTATACACTCACCAGCCACTTCATTAGGTACACCTGTTCAACTGCTCATCAAGCAAATATTTAGTCAGCCAATCACATGGCAGCAACTCAATGCATTTAGGCATGTAGACATGGTTGAGATAACATGCTGAAGTTTAAAATGAGCTTCAGAATCGGGAAAAAAGATGATATTAGTGACTCTGAACGTGGCATGGTTGCTGATGCCAGACAGGCTGATCTGAGTATTTCAGAAATTGCTGATCTACTAAGATTTTCCCACTCAACCATCTCTGGGATTTACCAAAAATGATTTAAAAAAAAAAAAAAGAAAGAAAATATCCAGTGAGCAGCATTTGTCTGGGCAAAAATGCCTTGTTGATGGCAGAGGTCAGAAGAGAATGGGTGGTCTGCTTCAAGCTCACAGGAAGGCAATAGTAACTCAAATAACCATTCCTTATAACCAAGGTACGCAGAAGAGCATCTCTGAACACACAACACATCACACCTTGAACCAGATGGGCTACAGCAGCAGAAGACCACACCAGGTACAATAGAAAATTGAAAAAACTAGACCAGGCAACAACTTCTGCTGCGACATTTGGATCATATAGTGATCATATAGTGATCATATAGATCATTTGGCTGCTGGTAGTGGTGTAACGGTGTGGGGGATATATTCTGAGCATTGTTAAAATACCACATCCTACCCGAGTGTTATTGCCATCCATCCCTTTTTGACCACAGTGTGACCATTACCCATGATAATGCCCCATGCACCGTGTCACCAACTCAAATCATCTCAAACTGGTTTCTTGAGCATGTCAGTGAGTTCACTGTACTCAAATGGTCTCCACAGTCACCATATCAGTAGAGCACCTTTGGGATGTGGTGGAACGGGAGATTTACATCATGGATGTACAGCAACTGTGTGATGCTGTCATGTCAATATTGACCAAAATCTCTGAGAAATGTTTCCAGCTCCTTGTTGAATCAGTGCCATGAAGAATTAAAGCAGTTCTGCAGGAAAAAGGGGATCTAACCAAGTACTAGCAAGGTGTACCTAATGAAGTGTCTGTTGAGTGTATAATTTTAGCTCTATACCGATATATGTGCTTGGCTCTATTTTTAAGTTAGTTTTATTTTAGTGTTCACATTGAAAATGTCTGACACAAGCGCACTCTGTGTTTTCCGCTGTGTAAACATATACAGACTGCAATTAAAAACAATCTTACACGTTAACTGCAAATAAAATCTGAATCAGACTCTCTGACATAACTTTAACACATGTCAGATGGTGCAATGAACATAAGTTGTAGCACTATGATATCCCTGCAAGTTTCACCAAGTTATGCAACTTAAGTTCCATTTCATATCCATGCTAGTAACAACTACTGCAAAGGTCAGATTTAGCATCTCTTTACAGACTGATTGCTTTTATATGGCAGAAGACATCAGTTATCAGCAGTATCTGGTGTAATGCATGACTGTGATCACACCATTATACTCAATTCAGTAATCACACTAAAGTTACTAATCAAACACTTATGTTGTTACTTGCATTACATGGATGGCTAGAAATCATGTAATGTGCCTGTGCATGTGAAGCACAGTCACCTGACTCCAGCTGACCTTTACAGGTAACAAAGGCAGAGAAGAACAGGCTTGTGGGATCATGCATTTCTACTGGTACTCACTCCTGCAGCTGAATCACTGTCACTGCAAGGTTTTTCTGGCTGGTTTCGAACTGTGTGTTCATATTTAAAACACTGAAAGAAAAATCCTGTGTAATTTTGGGTAAAATTTCAATGGTCATATACCCATGTGGGATAGGTGGCTGGTGAAAACAAGTTACAGCATGTGAAAAGTCTCCTTTTTATCTACATGTTTAATACCAAGCGTATCTATAAGCGCTAACTGGGGTGCAAAGCAGCATTAACAGAGGCAGTTACACCTTATTATGTCTAGAAGTAACTATTGTTCTTTCTTCAAAGCCACAAAAGGGGAATTTTTTCTGACAGAGCACATGAGTTTCTGGTTTACTGATGTGAATTAACACATTAATTATGTGTCAAAGTCACATAATGAACCAAATTAAATTACCAATCAAATCAGTGGCAGAGGAGCAAATTAAGTGAGCTGAAATGTTAAATTACTGTTTTAATCCAAGGAGACTTTGAGAGGAACAGTATAACAGTTTCAGTTCCCCATCAGAGACGGCTGTCCGGTTGCAAAAAGGTAAAAATATTTTTTAAGCAATAGTTACTTCTTCACATTTGTTTCGATGTGTTCTACAGTCTTGCTTTCAGTGTGACCTCACAGTAAATGTAATGAATGAACAGCTGAGATAGCAAGCCTAGTCTAACTGGTCTGCCTGCCTGTGCAGAGATGAGCTGCACAGTGTATAGATTGTGTGTGTGTAGCCTGTGTTTCATAGAAACCCTGGCAACTTGGTTACTAAGAAAAGCACACCACATTTATGGATGTGTGTATTAAAATTACACCAAATAAATTTCGAAAATAGTTAAACGTGCTAAAATATGGGTGAAGCCCTGGAACAACAGGAGTGTTGGCAGGTAAATTGTGTGCAGTACACACGTTTACACATTCGTCTAACAACTTAATGGTCCCTGGTTCAATTTCAGGAGATGACACAAATCCCTTGGGGGTTGCGTCAGGAAGGACATCTGGCGTAAAAATCTGCCAAATCGAACATAGGCGGAGCGGCCCCTTGCAAATAAGCAGCTTCTACACTCTGCTCTCTTCATGCCTTGTCAAATAAACTGAACATTATCCACCTGAGGTCTCTCGCCCTCCCTCTTCATTTACATTATGCAGAGCTGGAATAAGCATGCACTGTTTTTACAAAATGTCAGTTTTCTTTCACACTTTACTGCTGCACAGACGATCACAGGACAACTTCATTTGTAATCACAACCATTCAGAGGATTTACTGGAACTTATTTCAGGATGCTGATTGTAATGTTTGTTCAGAGCAGTTTACTTTAAAACTGGAAACATTTTTAGTGCAACTCAAGCGGGCTCTTTCTAGATGCTATGTTAAAAGCTCTGTTGATGGACAATCAGCTGTTCCTCAAATTACACAATGTTTTTTCTTGGTGTATTACAATGCACTATATGAACTTCCCTTATTTAACTTACTATTACTGACATTTCAATACTTCTGCAGCAGTTACAATGACTAAATCTATTACTGTAAAAAGGTTAAAAATGTAGAGATATAACATTTTATTAAAAGATCTAATCCACCATACATATAATGAACATTTTCAATATCGTTTTAGGCTTCCAAATCAGCATGTGCTTAAAAACAAGAAAACTGGATTAAATTTACTGAGCTATGAAATCAGATTTCACAACGGAAAATCACGAGTCCAGTCAAAGATTAAAATGTAAAAGTGAAAAAAATATTCCACAAAACTTTGACAGAGCTTCTTCTGACCAACAGCAAGTCCAAACTGAGTTTAAGCATTATTTGTATCGTCTACTTTTTCATTTTGGAACAGCAGTTAATGTGACTAAACCCACAATCAGGTCATGTTATTCTACATTAATTCTTATTACATGCAGAGCTCTGATGCACAGATTGCTGCCTGCACAGTGCAGGTATGCACGCTTTAATTTGTACGAGGTGTAATCAAAAAGTTCTCAGAACAGGTCAATAAAAGTCAAAAGCCTTACCTGATTTAAATGTCACACCAAAGATCATGTTCATGTGCATGTGCATGTAAATGTGCATTAGCTATTAGAAAAAATATTCTTTTCATAGTACTATCAATCTAAATTAATCCTCTACCGAATAATAAGCAAAAAGAGCAAAAGGGGTCTAACACTGAAAAGGCTCTTTCCATAACGATTCCATGATATTAGGAATAGTTTTCAGTGTTCATATAGAAGCAGGTCAGTTTACCTTTCATGATGGCCTGCAAGGAGGCCACTTCCTCTTGCCACTGGCTGCGGACCTGGTCGATGGCTTCCTGTTTGGTGTTTTCCGACACGGTGGCCACTTCTTTGATGGTCTCTATCTCGGCCCGGGCCTGAGCCAGCTGGCCCTGGATAGAGCTCAGCTCGGACTGGGCACCCTCCAGTGCCGCCGTCTGCCTCTTCAGCTCCTCTGGAGAGTGGTGAGACATGAAATTAATGATGGGAGGGGAGAGGATGTGAAGAATAGAAAGAATGGGGGAAATCCACAACATGGCACTCATGTATTTCAGACTCTCTTCCCAATCCCCCAAATTTTATTCAGCACAGGTTATTATGTATGAAATATGTCTTCTACTGTATGAGCCTTGGAAACTCCCACTCTGCCAACTCTCTGTTAAGCAGTAAATCAGTCTCCAATGTTGAGCCTCGACATGCATGAGTTTATTTCAAGGCCAAAGATACTGCACAGGTATGCCCAACAAGACACTCTACATTATGTACAGCTTCATGACCATCCGTACCTTCCTTGGAGAGGTAAAGCTCTTTGAACTTGGCCCGCTTCTGGTTGAACTCGGCCTCCAGCTGCTGCTTGAGTTTGATGAACTCGGCCCTCTCCTGCTCCAGAGCTGCCACTCGCTGCTGGAGCACCTCTGGATGTTAATGAAGGGAAACGAAAACAAAAACACGGGGCTGTAATTAATCAACCACTGATTACATGTAGTTAAAAAAAATCCTTCAAATCAAAAGGCAAGCACCCACAAATCAGCATTCATTCATTACATTCATTATCTCATTAACAAGGTCTCAAATCAGAGGCTGAATAAAAGTAAACAATCACTAAAATTACATAAACACAAATTAATATCAATGTTTTTCAAATAAATCTGAAGATCTGGTTCTTAGTATTTTTGATAAACATCTTTCAGTTTTATGATTAAATACATCTAATATATCAAAACCAATAAGTACACTGATTAATCACTAAATTCCTTGTTATGTTCAGTCCTAATCTTATGTAGTAATTAAATGTAATTAGGCTGAAACAAGTTATTTTCAGTACTATCTAATCTACTGATTACATAATAAACTGAATAATTAATTGTCAATAAATCTACATTAAACTACAGAATACAGAAATTACAATCTCCTAAATGTCTCTATATAGCAATACAGAAATGAAATAATTAACAATTAAATAATTTAATATCACAAATCCAAGAAAAGTAGCAAATCTACAAAATTAGTCAGCCTGAACTCACTTTAAATCAATTAAACATGAAAACAGTTGCAGATTAATTTCTTGATATAAGAGCTCTCGTGGGTTTTTCGCTTTTCAGAGTAAAGTTACTTAACCTTAATTATACTATGTCTTGATGTATGCTCGATAATCCAGGTAAGGAAATCCCAGAAAGCAGCATCTGTTCATCTGCACGTTGCGTTTTCAGTGGGAGGAACGTTTCGTCACTTATCCAAGTGACTTCTTCAGTCTCAGCTGACGGCAGGTTTCCCCAACCTTATAAACAGTACATTGCATAATGACCAAAACTAGCACCACTGAGTAACCAAGGGCCGTGAGGTCAGTTTCATGATCGTTAAT
>VUQS01028440.1:44540-54989 GCA_015108495.1 Heterochromis multidens | reverse complement strand
TGAAAAATTTTTTATAAAAAAAAAAAAGGAAAAAAAAAAAAAAAAAAAAAAAAAATCAATGACTGTGGGGGCGGACTGGGTTCTTCAGGAACACTTGGGCACAGTTTCCAAGGTATGTGGCAGATAGGCCATTCCAAGCATTGTAAAGTACTTGTCAGAGTTGTACTGTTGATTTAGGTTGAGCCTGACTGATATATTGGCAGGGCCGATATTAGCTATATTTTGCCAATATATCAGTATCGGCATTTATAACGGCCAATAAATGAAAATTTAAAAAGTAACAAAGAGATGGGAGAAACACCCTTCATCCATGTTGTGAGAGTTGATGTTGCATAGTTTGTCCACCAGAGGGCACTCTGCAACTTCCCTGTTGGCAACACATTTGAAATGCCACAAACACAACAACCAGCTGTAATCCACGACTTGTTCTGACAATAAAAACAAGATTATTTTTAAACAGCCTTTTCATTTTAATAAAGAATCATAAATGTATACACATAATAAATGTTAGGGAAAATATCTGCCGATATATCAGATTTTTAAATCACCAATATTCGGTTTTGGCCAATATCCTATATCGGTTGGGGCTCTAGATTTAAGCTGTCTTAATGTCTTTTACCCTGATTGTGATGAGATCATAGCTCTATGGAGGGCACAGACACTCAAGTCACTCAAGACAGTTTTTCATGACTGACTGTTTTGAGGTCTCTGATCTTGAATTCAATCTCCAGCATCACAGTCAAACTCCACTCTGCCGTGACAGATTGTACAGTGCCCCAAACTTCTGCACAGCACTGTATGTGAATGTGATTTCAACCTGCACTCCCACCACGGTCACAGCAATGAGCATTTATCCAGCACTCTCCCCGTAGCTCAACCTGTCAGGCACGTTAACAAACCACTTGCTTGCTGCGGCGGCTTGTACCTCAGCAGCAAGGCTGGCGGTCTCATCGCTCAACTACAAAAGTGCCTGTGTACAATATCTCCTCTCATTAAGTCAGCTGTAATGTTTCCCCCAGGCAGGAGTCACACGTAATGCGAAGCCTTCTCATTAGCGCCGTCACGTCACTTTCATTTAGGAGCTATCCGACAGCATTATGCGCCTCTTTGAGCGCTCAGGCCCTCCCGGCCTAGTTCAGCATGTCCAATGACTTATTCCTGCTTAGCACTTCCCATTTCCTTAACTTTCACTCATTATGGGAGTACTATAAAAACATATTCCCTGCAGAGGCCTGCCAATTTAATCTTTTGTTAAACGTGTGAGGTAGAGTTGTAATCTAATAGACCTCATTAGTAGGAAATAAGGCTTGATGAAGACAAGGGGATTTACGAGAGGCCTGCTAACCGCCCTGCCTTGGCCCTGAAAGAAATTACTAATCAATGACCAACTCACGACTAATTGCTCAAATAGCTTGGGTAGACATTTCTTAGGATTATGGGAATACCGTTGTCATTTTGGTCCTTTCAACTCAAAAACAAAGAAACTGCCTACTGCACACTGGAAACTAAATGTTATAATGCACTCACAGTTTGTCTTTGCCGAAGAGGTTTACAGTAATCGAACACAACAGTGGTTTAAGCAAATTAGTTTGAATTGCCTTTAGAAAGCTGTAAAATGAATTAAAACAATTTGACTATTGAGCTAAAGTGATTAGAAGACTAATATTGCACCATCAGAAGCCAAAGATACCCCTAGGCATGAATGGTAATATAAGCCTTTGCTGCAGTGCGTTTGGTTCTATTCAATCTGACGTTTAGCTGCTCATTCAGACAGCTGTTGGTCTCTTTACATACTTCAAATAAAATGCTTGGAAAAAACAACTTCAAGGAAGCCGCCGTTAGTTCAGACATTTTGTTGGAGAGAAAGGCAGAGAGAAACCAGAGGAAAAGAGATGAGGCCCTAAGCGGCCGGTTGGAAGCGTTCATCCACAACAGAGAAGAAAATTTCTGATGAAAATGGTCACCTGGGTGGCAACGATGGGCTGGTTATTGATTTGTCCTTGTGGGCGTCAGTCATTGAGACAAAGCAAGGGGGGACTTCCTGTAGGTGATCGTTACTGCAGAACGCATGTCAGCGAGCCCATTAGGGAGCACAGGTGCCCCTGGACTAAGAGGAAGTAGAGGGACAATCCTCAAGGAGGGGGGAAAACAGTGCAACAGTGGAGACATCCACAAATAAATCACTGACCGCTCACAAGAGTTGAGCAGCTTTATAGAGCAGATACAGTCAAGTCTAGTGTAGGGACATCATGTCCATACAAGGGGTGGAGTGGGTATACTTTAGTTCTGCTTGATAAATGCAAGAAAATCTAAATAAGTATTTGCAAATGTTCTCTAAAGTGGGCCAGTATTAACATTTTCTGCACAGGTACAAGATTGTGATCATTCTGAGTGGGTAATTTTCAACCTGGTAATAATTACAGACACACTCAATTACCTTTTTGACATCCTTGTATTTAACAGTGAATTTTTCAAGTTATTTCACCTGAAGAACTGCTCATCCCTCTACTTTTCTGACTCTCAAAATCAGACTTCTTATTAAAGTGTAGTAAGAGAGAATTTTTTTAGCCAATCATCATGACGTAGACATGTTAAGCATGTTTTTGGCTGCTATTAAGAGCCAATATGAGGATAGGAAATCAAAAAGCTTCTGGAAAGGAGCAACCTATAAATGTGGATCAAAAGGCTGCTGTAATGTTAGCTACAGTCACTGGTGCACCTAAGTTAGTACTTGTTTACATTTCAAAATACTGACACCACTAAATGTGTCGAATTAGCTATCAGCATTTTACCTTTGCAAAGTATCCAAGGAGATATATGTAACACTTTAAGAAAACTTCAAAATGTGGGGATTCTCAAGCAAGTCCTGAAGAGCCTTTTCCCCTAAGATTTCTGAGATGATTTAAGGATGTTTACACATTTCATGTCTGTGTTCAGTATTGACTGAGTTCTGACTCGTTGAGGTTAAAGAAGGTTATAAATACTTGAGAATAGTTTCACTTTGCTTGATCACATGAATGCGTATGTGCAAAATCTACACACCATGGGACCATTTGTAATATCTGGAGTCCAAATAGCAAGTTACTGCTGAGAAATCCTATGCGCCCTTTTCAAACACATTATGTGCAGGTCTCTAAACATCACCTTTGACTGACAACAAGCCAGCAAGCTGGGACCAGTGGGCTGTGTGATACTGCTGACGATACCAAACCTACCGATTAAGGCACGAGCTCGCTCGCCAAGCTGGGCACTTTTTCAGCTACTTTTGTCCTTCTTCACCCCTCCTCCCTTTCTCCCTCAATCCCTGCAGTCCTATACCTCATTTAATCCCCACCATCTCTCCTTCTTCCCTTTTCCCTTTCTGCTTCTCTCTCCAAAGCAGGAGGAAATTAAAAAAGTTCCCCCACCACGAAGGTGGAAACAAATGCTTCTGGCAGGCCTGTATTAGCCAGGCTGCTTATTTGTTAACTGACTGGATTAATGTGCTTGCTGTACTTGGTATGGGAGGCCACCTGCTCAGGCAGTGAAGGATATTCACAGGCTCACCGGTCCGCTCACTAATCTGCCTCTAAGGATGATTGCAGGTTTCTGTGGCATGATAAGGCAAGCTAACTCCTTCCCTCTCTTTCTCTCTCTCTCTAGGAACATTAGTGAATGGTTAATTTCATCACTCGAGGGACTCTTGACCCCAGAGGTGCTTTGACTCCTCTGGTCTGGCAGGCTGACCAGAATGCTAATGGAACAAATGAGAGAGTCTGCCCTCAACTTTACACTACACCACACCAAGTACCAAACATCCAAAAGGAATATGGATAGGCACAGAGTGGGTTGTTTACTCTGGAGTACCATTTCATTAATGCTTGATATTAGAGGTTCTCATAGGTCCATTACATAGAAGCTACAATTGTATTTGGACAAGTTCCCTGTGTTTGGGTTTGTTCAGTCATTCATATTTTGGATTCAATGTCATTGTCTTTGGGTCAATTCTAACAACCCCAACAAAGTGAACACTGAGGGAAACAACAAAATCGCTGATCAGACCATTTTTCAAACAAAGAGGTAACACAAGAAAAACACAACTACATTAATATTAATTTGGTCTTTGTGAGTATGTGGTTAATTTTTCACCCTAAACCTGTATTACAAAAATAATAACAAAGCTGTATTACAATAGCACCCACATGCAAATACTTTTTTACTGCAAAGTGATGTACTTCTAAGGTAAATTCCATTCTGTGGATCACTGAGTCTGTAGGTCAGCTGGTTGATTTGTTGGTTGATTATGCCCTCATCTAAATATTGCTGGTGTTAATTTCATAAGGAGAAACCATTATATCAGTAGTAATGGTTAGAACTGATCTCCTGCTGTTTTTATGAACGAAATCAAAATGTAAAATGTATCACAGTATGGTGCTGTGATGTCGTTAAAGCTCACAAAGGTATTTTAACAATCAAAATCCAGTAAAAAAAACAACAAAAAAAAAAAACAAAAACATAATGTCAAAACTATAATGAAGAAAAAATGTTTAACTCATAAACATTACATTTTTGTACTATAGCTCCAAAGAGCCCCATTAATTCTGGATTATCTCACAGGTGATAGAAGTCCAGAGTGTGGGTGTTCTCAGCTAGTTAGAAACTCTTTGGTCTATCATATTGAACGTTTATGCTTACTTACACAGATTCAGCTCCAACACTGATTGACACAAATTCAAAGAAGCTGTCGGTATAGCTGCATTTGCATTTCACAACTAACTTGTGTTATGATGTTCTGTCAACTTTCATATTTAACGCTTTAGGTTTTCAGCATGAACATGTCAGAATTGGCATAAGTCAGTATGTTTGGTTTAATTATGGTTTTACATCAAGAAGTACATCCAGTGACAACTGACTACAGCATTTGCCTGCATCTACACCCAGAACAAGCTGGATTGAAATCTTGCTCTCTAATTAAAAAAAAATAAATAAATAAAAGAACAAAACAAGAAACAACAACAACAAAAAAATCACAGGGATAACTGTGGAATTTGTTACTCAGAATACTGTTACCATTATTCCTCAATATTCTTGTGCTGGAATCACCTCCAACCTCCCATCCCATCCCATTCCAATAACCCCTATGCTGAAATAACACTTAATTTAGGGAAGTGAATTATGGCCACAAAATTAGCTAATAATTAAACCTCTTTTAGTGATATTGTACTTCATTTCTGTTAAGCCTATAATACATTTGAAATTCACTCATGTCATAAGCAAATGACACAGAGTGAGCCTACATTTATTGAAATCATTCCTGTGAATGAGATTATTTTTGCTTCAGAAAACACCAACAAGACTCGAGCTGTTTGTGAAAGTCACATGTAAGAGCTTTCATGACTCACTATTGTATTCTATCAATCACAGATAACACGGAACAAAACAGCTGTTTATTGCTGTTTAAGTTAGACTACGAGGAGAAAACACTCAACGCTTATAATGAAACAACAGTGCGTGGTTGACAGATTGACTACTTTGAAGAATGAGATTTCCAGCAGGAAGCAGCAGAAAGCTGAAAGGTACTGAAGCAAACACAAGAACTGATTTCTATTAATTTAAGAGATTGATTACTTTTAAATGAATTTGAATAAACAGCAAACAGTGTTGAGAAAGTGAACTGCCTTTCACTGGGATGAACTCTCCAGAAAAATTAGCCACATTTAATTGTTTGGCCGAACATACAACAATGAGCCAGTATTTTTCTATACTGACGTACAATTGACACAGCTGTGGGATTATAAGATAAGGTCCTGAAGCTGATTCAGTTGATGGTGTCCAAGACAACCTTGTGGAGATGTAGTTTGTGTTTATCTGCAGTATCATACAGCCTGTTAACAAAGAGAGGCAGTCAACTTGAATGGTGGGGGGCCCTGAGGGTTTGCAGTCTGCAGGAGGTGCTGATGGGTGGAGGTTTGGGCCCTTGTGCAACACACACACACACACACACACACACACACACACACAATGTCACGCACTGTCAGGCACCCCTTGGCAGAGCTGCATGTACCATGTCAGGGAAGAGAAATGATCTGTGAATCCTGGGGGAGCAGTCAACTAATGTGCACTGAGCTCTGTGTCCCTGTACAACCTGGATAAGTGACATAAAAGGTTCCCTCCTCTGTTCACCTATCTCTTTTTCTTCCTCGACAGTGTCATTGGCCAATGAAGTCAGACATGTCATGTTTTTTTTTTTTTCCTCTGATGACACCTTAAAAACAGCTAAAATGTCAAAAGGATAATAGTATTGTCTATTTGCTTCTTTTATCCCAGTATGAGATTAAATCCTCACTACAGCACGTCTGAAAGCCACACCGACTGCAGCATTGTGATTGTATATCATTAGCTAGCTATGCTACTTGTGGGGTTGTAGGTTACAACAACAAAAAGTCCCCTTCAGCAGCCTTTCCTGTCTTCCATTATATCAAAGTTCAGTGAAATGTTAGCAATCCTGGAGTAATTGTTACCCAATATGGCAACGAAAATCACATTTCCTTTCCCTTTAAGCTGTTTGTCCTGTAACATCTGAAGCACTAATGTTAAAGTGGTGCTATTCAAACACAATAACGCATCCTGTGTGGCCCAAACATTAAAAAAAAAATTGCCAGACAGGACTCCCTCTCTCACCTGTGCTGTATTTATTTCCCACTTCCAGCATGAAGAGAGAGAACATATATTATACCAGCAGAAGAGTCTCCATTTAGCCTACCATAAATGACCAAAGTGGAGGGATATCAGCTAAGCAGCTAAAATGGTATGAAGTCATAACATCAGCAAGGCTCTTTTTTACTTTTTCTCTCATTCTGAGATGACGATGGATCCATGTAGCTGCTCCCCACACCCGCATACATTTCAAACAGTACAGAGGTGCAACCATAAGCAGTTATATCCAGAGACTAAATTTATTATGAAGCTAATAATAATGATACGTATTTAATGCATTAATAGAAAAACAAGCTAAAAATTGCGTGGCACTTGATTGGCTAATCACTCTAATGCCCATCATCTGTCTCTGAGATCACCACATATTGGTGCAGGCAACATGAGCATAGTGTTTGTTGAAGTACTGTAGCTTTTTCTCTGAGCCTGGCATCTCGGCGCACAATTTCCACTGTTGTCCTGCCCTGTATGAAAAGTTGGGCTAACTAGCTCAATGCTTTAGAAATAATGCTGCTCCAATATTACTATACTGTATACACTGATCATGAGCTTTTTGCCTTTGGCTTTAGCTTTGGTCTTTAGCCAGATGAGTCATTTATCCAAGGTGTTAACCCAATCTATAAAAATGTTACCAAGTGACGTGACCTCTAACATCTATGTGAATAACTGTGTATAAAGTTTGCACTGGTGTCATGACCTAAAAGAGGAGCAGATCTCTTTAGAAAGCTAAAGAATGGAGCTTTCTTACATGTGTTTAACACTCTAAAAGGTTGTAATTAATCCCAAACCATGATTGCTTCCCAACATTGATAGGTCATTTTATGCCTAACCTTCACCAAAGGCAAATGGAAACAAAAGCAAACATTAACTAAAAGCAAAATGTTAAAGTGGTCAAAGATGAGATTTGAAACTCCCGTCACCCTATCGCTATCAGGTGTCCTCATGCCACCCCAACCCTGCCTGAAGACTATATTTTACTTAAGAAACACTTAGATGGCTTGTTTCAGGTGGTAGAAACAACAAACCAATGTTTTTTTAGAGGACTTGTAGGATTTTTGTAAGATTTATGTATTGAATGCCAGACCTTTAAGCGTCATTTCAGTTCCTAAAGAAATCTTGGAGACAACAGTCAGCCAGAAAAACCAGTGGTTGACAGAGAAACCTACTCTGAATCTGTCAACACAGATTCAGAAACCAATAACCACAACTGTCACCATTAACAGTGAGGCAGGCCTTAGCTAATAGTCAATTATCCTTACTGCAAAAAAGAGAATACTATGGAGTTTAGAGACAAACAACTTTAACATTTAACATCCACCAAGCAACCATTTCTTTCTTCTACATATTAAATAAAGCGTTTTCATATATCCATTAATTTGTGTCCAAAAAGAAACAGACTGAAAGCAAAAAAAATGCAAGGAAGAGGTTCAAAGATGCAAAAGCATCACAGAGAAACGAGAAAAGAGAGATGAATATGATGAGAGACACACACGGGTGCCACCGCTCTCTGTGTAGTTGGGTGACAAAGCGCCCCGCCTGAGGCTGCAGCCGTCATAAAAGCAGTAATAGAGTGAACACACATTTTCATTAGCTATTGATTCATTTCCAATTCTCCATTAATTTCGGGGGGCCATCACTGCACAGTGGCCTTTCTCCTCCCCAGGCTACGTTCCTCAGCTTCGCCTGACATAACCGTGGTAATTACTGTGCTCCCGCCCCGCAAGCTGTTCACAGTCTCATACCGCAATAAAAATTGAATGAGTATTCTAGAGGAAAATAAAGCAGACGAAAGGAAGAGAGGAAAGAGAAAAAACATTGACTGAAAGTGAGAAATCAAAGACAGCAAGGCTCTCACCTAAAGGCGTGCAGTTTGACAAAACTGAATTACAATGGGTGTGAGCAATTGCCATTGTGCTATTTCAGCCTTAATTGTCAAAGGGCACGCTCTGTTTCGAGCTCCGGGTGTGCGCTGCAGCTGGTATACTCGGCACAAACTTTTTCTCAGAAAGCGAGGTGAGAGAAGAGGTGTGCAATAATAAGCACAAGTCACTGAGAGGATGATTCAACGTCAAGGGAGACCAACCTTGAGGATAATGCTTGAGTCAGAAAGCACAAGCTAACCGAAGCATTATACACTTCTCTCAGATGGATACATGGACACTTTATGGGTTCATCACTCTAAGGAGCTGACAAATGCATCAGGATGCAGGTGATATGTGACAACATGAGGCAGAGGTTATGAGTCAGGTGCCTGGGCATTTCAGTGGAAGGTCAGTAACAAGCACAAGACATGATAAAACGCATAATAAAATGTGTAGAGCATGTACAGAATGATAAAAGAATTCTTACCTGAACCAGATTAACATCAGGAAAGGCATGGAAAACAAGAAAAGTAAGAAGAGAGTTATTAGCACACTTTTCTGACATACTATAAAAATATTGACGGCCGCCAGTGCTACCCCTCGGCCTCCTAATAGGTGCACTTCTTGTATGAATTGAAAATCCTATGTTGCTTTGTTCTCGAGTTATCATGTTCACAAGATTTTCCCGAAGCTTGACCTCTGAACTTCACCTTGAGTTCAAGGTCACCAAGATTCGAAGTCATCCTAGATATGAAAGTCCTACGTGACTTCCTTCTCGAGTTATCGCATTCACAAACTTGGGTGTCCACGCTGCCCGCCCCCTGCCTGCAAGGGTGACAACAAAGGCTGATGGGATAATAAAAACAAGTAAGACTGAGTGTTATAAAGTAACTTGCTAAGGTACTCAGATTACTTTTTTGTTCTCACAAGTACCATAACATCTTAGCTTGCAATTCAAATGGTCAGTTATTCAGTTATTTTTTCAGACGTCTGTTAACATGCGATCCTACTTCCCTGTTCATTTTGTTGAAAGTGGCCATATTGTGCTCATTCCCAGCCCAATATTTTCATTCTCTGACTTTACTACAGAAAGTTTGCGTGACTCACAGTCCAAATTAATCACTGTGTGAAAAAAGCCCTTTTAGCGCTCTGCCGCCTACCTTTAAACCAACTTTCTTCTGATTGGCTGACTCAGAGGGTTTGAATCAGCACAACTATATTGAGTTGACCATATTAGGGATATCCCCACTCGCTGACATCATACAGAGCCGAGACTTGGAAAGGTTTAAGAGCAGTCTGAAGCATGAGCTTTTAGCACTTACATTGACGTCAACATTTGAAACTTTACACATATTAAAAATATAAATATAATATTTTATAAAATTATAAAGCAAACATCCACTATTATGTTAGAGAAAATGAGGGAAAAAAGGGCATGACAGATGCAATTTAAAGGGGTTGATGCTGGTCATTTGGTGAATACAGTGAGCAAAGGTAGATATACAGTCTCTGGACAATAAAACATGCCAGGAATTGAAAAGAGGCTTTATGGTAGCACTAAAGTATTCTGCTGTTTTACTTTCTCAGAAGGTAGCGCTGTAATCTAAAAGACACTGCAGTCTAATAAGTTACTTTTAAAAGTATCTTCACCCAGCAGTGGTAACAATAAACAGTGCCATAAATGAATGCATCATCTTGGCTTCTCTTTTGGGGAGGAAAAAAAAAAATACCATGCAAAGTGGAAATCCACACAGATTTATAGACACATGTTATAGTAAGTGGCAAACATTACTACGCTGCCATAACCTGCACAGGAGAGCACCACTGTTCATTGCGCTGGAGGCTACCCAGCGGTGCGCAGGGGGAAAAAATGAACTCTACCAGGTTCATCTAT
>VUQS01028440.1:33755-44520 GCA_015108495.1 Heterochromis multidens | reverse complement strand
CACTAGCTGCCTCCCATACTCCACAAAAGATGAAAAAAAAGGGGAAACAAATGGCAAAGCAAATCAATTACACGAAAAGGAATCATGTCACCTGTCAAATACACTCTGTTCTGTGCCATTCTGTTTTTTTTCCCCCCCTTTCCAACTGCACATATTTTCGAGATTGATTTTTTTAAAAACCTTATACATTATTAACACCCTTCATGCTTCATCAATTTACTGAGGTGGATTCTGTTCCCCCCTTCTCTCTCTCTTCCAAATTCAGTGAGACAAAATCCAATAAACACTATGTTTGTTCCTGGCATCTATGATTGTTTTAATCCAACATATTAACAGCCAGTGCCACATACGAAATTAAACAGGGAGCCCCTTCAAGCTCACAATAAGAGGAAGAGTGAGTAAGAAGAAAATCAAGCATCGAGCACCCTGCCCATTTAAGTCACTCATAAAAGAACCCCATGATGTGGGCTTGAGAGGTCGAACAGACAGCGCTAGTGTGGCTAACTGGGGTGGGGGGGGGTTTCATATCCTCTCAGATTTACGGTACTTGGAAGAAGGGTGAAATAACGATGGTGTTGTCAAGGAAACAAGTGCCACGGCGACACCTTAATCTGGAGAAATATAATTGGAAAAGGAGTGATAAACATCTTCCTATCTGAGTGTGTGATGTACTGAACGGTATTCGAAAAGGAAGCCGCCTGAGCACTCATTACTGGAGTTATTGTAAGAATAACACTAATGAATGCATATAGAAAGACGTCCTCAGGGGCTAAAAGAAGGAACTCTGATGTTGAAACAGCCTTAAAAGGCTTTCTTTCAGAATAAAGTAAGGCTTAAAAGGCTTGCTGCATGATCATGCGTTGCATATAAATATGATGAGAGGCCGTGTAAATAGCTCTTGTACAGAAAACGACTTCACAAAAACAAATACCAGATCTCGCGAGTGTACAGGTGCACGCCACACATGCTGTTTCACTTCCCTCTTTGGCTGCACGCACTCAGTTTGAATCCACAACACAAGCAAGTCACGCAGTAGGACACAGTATCATTAGCGACTCACCCTTCACAGATGAAAAAAGGAGTCATAAAGAACTCCGTGCAAAATGACATGCAAATAAGGAAGAACTCAAGAAATCTTTGCCATCTCTCACCAATTATCTTGTTAATTACAAGCCATTGTGAAGGGCTCCCACTGTCGACGGGCTCTCTGATTATACAGTGCATTTGTCCCCACTTTCCACAGCCTAATCAGTAATTACTACCTGCAGCTGCAGCTCAGTACAGAATGGGTTCGGCCATCTTGGGACAACAGGGAACACTGGGCAATTTAAGAGATCCTGTGCCTGCCAGTGTCAAACATATTTACTTCGCTCAGTAGGAGTGTGTGTTACTGGAAAAGTCAGGTCTTCTGGAGTCACACATAACCGGTCAACAAATTTCACACCTCTTAGCTTCTGTTACAGGCCATGTGTGAAGCATTGTAGTCACTACTGTACTTAATTTGACCACAAACGGTATCTCTAAATTATTTTTTTATACAATGAAGTGGAATAAGCAGGAATTTGATTGTAACTATGTTAACTTTCTATTATTTGTTTTCCATATCAAAGTGTTTTTGACAGGAGACCATTTTCATGTCGTGGACACATAATTTAACTAAAGAGACCGACTTAAAGACAGTTAACATCTGTGGAATGATGCCATATCAAGTTCTGTCTCTTTACTGTGTAACAAGAGTGATTTCAGTAACTACGAGTTAAACAGAGCTGAAAAGATTGCAAATTTACATTCAGTTAATGGTTATTTTAACAAAAATATGTCACTGTGAATTACACAAATGGACATTTCAATGAATAATAACAAATACCAGCTAATTCGATCCTTTTGTCTGCTGTATGGACTTGATGAAAAATGAAAAAAGAAAAAAAAAAAAACATTAGCTAATACCATAGATATCTTGCTAATTTGATTAAGACAGATCATACTATCATTTGTAAGCAAAAATACAAAAATTGTTAATTATTGTGGACTATTGCCACTAATTTAGAGATGACAACATGGTTTGAATTGTAATGTTACTGTGTAGGAATCGAAAACTAATTACACTTTCTTTCTTGCCAGTTGCTGTTTTTTCAATATGATGCTAATGCTACACACAAGACTTTTTCAAATTTGTTTAGCTTGTAACTTTTGTAGTTCAGAAGTGGCACAGTAATTATATTCCTAGCTCAGAAGCTGACAGCCGTGGCTAGTTTGTCAAGACAAAAAACCCCCCAAAAAAACAACTTTATTTAGGAGGCCGCAAAAAATATCATGTGTTACTCAGATATCTTAACTCAGTAATTAGTACACTAAACATGTGGATTAAAAAAAGTTAAGAGTACACTACTTTTGAAACTTTTTAGCATACCATATCATTTGAAAAGTAAAGAGGTATAATTCAGTGAAATTGTACTGCTGTCTAATAAGTAAAAGGAATAAAAACACATGCACTCTCAAAAAGGATGGAGATAATTGCCTCAGTTTGCCTACATACATTTTGAAAACTTCAGGGGTTAACATTTTTAAATATAACATGCCTCTTTCTCCTGGCTTATTCACTTGGGTTTGAGGGTTTTAGAATGGTGATGTAAAGCAGCCGTAGAAGACCAATCATGCTCTCACTGTGCTTATGGCAGCAACTCTGCCTTTTGCCTCTGCTGCACATAAAGTAGTGCAACTTCTGTATGATCCCTCTAGGCGTCTGCGCATAGGGAGGCCCTTAGGCTGTATTAAACTGCCATCTCTCTGCCTATATCCCTTAGGGTAAACTATAATCTGCCACTGACTGCTTTTTGTTTAACACTGTAGACGTATTCCTGACATCTACAGGGTTAGCTATCATTTTCAAAGTCACTCTGAATACAATTTAACCTTTACCACTGTCATGCCCTGTTTGTTGTTTTTTTTTATTTTATTTATTTTGTATGTGTGTGTGTGTGTGTGTGTGTGAAGAACAATTTTTACCTTTTGGCAGTTTGAGACAGCTGGGCCTGTGGAGATCACCAGGTTATAGTGGTGAGTTTGTAAGAGAAGTTCTTGCAATTGGGATGCCAACAAACTACCACAATAAAATACTAAAAAACCAATACTGGACTTGACTAAAAGCAAATGCAGTTGTCTAAGCCTCCAGCTCATGTAGTAAAACACATTTCTTAGGGAGAAAGCATAATCTTCTTTCCCATTCTGTTCCCAGCTTTGTGGGTCATGACCCATACCACTCCACCCCCAAGCACCTTAGAGAGGAAGACTCACTCTCCAGTGGAAGGCAATGCATATAAATGGAGCCGCTCCATTAAAAAGGCAGTAAGGAAGAAGATCACCTTTGATATCAAAGGTATGTGGCGGGAAGGATGGGTCTATTTGACTGCCACCAAGGGCGGGGAAGCTTGAGGAAGGTGTTGGGTATGATCACTCAGACCAGAAGGCTCCAGTCGTATGAGTTATGGGAGAAGAGTCTGGCCTTCATCATTCTCTTTCTCATCTTCTCTCAACAGAAGAGATCAACCTGTCTGTGAAATACAGTACAGTTTCAGTTTCAAATAGGCCATGAGGGATATTTTTAAATTCCACTTAGTCATGTGTCATTTAGCAGGGACTGTATTATGACACTGTGACATGCTAGTGAAAGTCAAGGCGTCTCATCACAACCGTAAACCTGAGGTTCTCAAATACTTCAAACTCTTGAGGTGCCAGTAAATAAAAACAATACTGTCTGAGTGGAGACGCCATTATCAAAGCACAGGCAATCAGCTGTTTATCTGTGTGAGTATCTGGTTATGATAAGCGTGCCATGTGGCTAGTCAAACAGGAAACAACCTTGTGACCTTCAGAGGTCAGAGCTACACTGTCAGCCTATTAATCACTGCTGTGTGTTGCTCCTCAGGACAGACTGGCTGAGCTCAGTGTGTTTAGCGATGCCTGTCAGATTAGACATCTACCAAGCAGGCTCACTGCCTACATATCTGCGCCATCGGAGGTGAAATCCCTAAACAGGTAATCAAGTTAGCTCAAGATGAG
Source organism: Heterochromis multidens (assembly GCA_015108495.1). NCBI lineage: Eukaryota > Metazoa > Chordata > Actinopteri > Cichliformes > Cichlidae > Heterochromis > Heterochromis multidens. The sequence continues at coordinate 40,461 of VUQS01028440.1, read as the reverse complement.
CTGCTGGGCATCCTGTTTAAGCCAAAAACTATGGATAATCAGTGGGAAAGTCAACCTGGCAAGTAAAAATTATATTTTGTTCTAGCTGATATTTGTATTCAACCATTTGATGTGTCTCGGGCAAACTGGATACATTTCTTTCCTTAGACTTGGAGGCAAACTGTAATGCAGTCAATACAACCAACTTAGTAATTACCAAGTCGTAGTAGTTCATTTGTTAACTTGTCCAAGTTACGAAATAAACCTTTTCTACTACCTTGGGAGTAGCCACATATACAAGTTGACCTGATGGCGTACACGTTGAAGCTGAAAGTCCTTGCATCCTCCACTCCGTGCTGCATTAATGCATCAAAATTAATACGATTCATCACATCAAGTCCTAAATTCTCCAGAGAATTAGCAAAGAGGATTTCTGTGACATGGTATATGAATCTAACTCATTCACTAACTCAATTCATCCCTCTATCATGTCTGAAGGCAGAAAAGTTTATACCTTTTCTGAAAGAAAAATGTAATTCATGGCGGTAACAAGACACTGTTTCAGACAGTCATACAGAAGGTGTTCATGATGTTGCACTCGTCTGGGCATATGAAAAGTGACAGAAGTGTGAAGATTGCATGCGGGCAGTCACGCACCGGCCTGACTGAAGTGAGCATTCATTTTGAGATTATTGTAAAGTCAAAAGTGTGCTGAGGGGATTTTAGATGCTGTTCAATGATTTGGTGAGAGCTTTTTTAAAAACATACCTTCCCTTTAAGGCTGGACCGTACTTCATCGGGAATGTTTGTGGAATGGTCAAAAAACTTTGGAAACTCTCTTTTCACCTGCATCACCTGCAGACTTCCCGAAAACATGCACTGTCTCCTTTAGCCAAAATTAAATACATAAATATATATTGACTTTTCAAACAGATAAAGTAGTTTTAGGTCCAGTGAATACTGCTAAAAAGTGACCTTTTCTCTCTTTGAGTGAAACTAATCCAAAGTTTTATAGCAATCAGGCTGTACTATTGTAATTCTCTGCTGCAATATAAACATGCAATAAATTATCTGCAACTGATCCAAAACTGCACAGCCCGAGTCCTTAGTAGAACCAGTAGGAGACCTGTCTTGTTTCCTGTCAGGTGTCTTATTCAGTTGTCTTGTCTTGCGCCAGTATATATGTGTCACATGCTTACAGGGTATGAACCAGTACAACCCTTTAGGTCCTCTGGCACAAGACTGCTAGTTGTTCCAAAATTCAGAACAATAAACTTTAGGTAAGCAGCTTTTAGCTTTTATGCTCTGACTGGAACAGACTGCCAGAGGACATGAGTTTGAATGCAAACTTAAAACTCACATCTTTAGACTGGCTTTTGATTAAGTATCCTCAATAGATATTTTTTTTATTTTTATTTATTTACATTATATTAACTTATATTAACTTATCCTATGTAGTTTTTAGTATATTTTAAATGTAATAATTACAATTACAGTTATTTTAATTGTAGTCATTGTGTTAAAACATAGCTCAATCCTTTCTCTTATACTGTTCTTTTCATGCAAGAAAGGAACAGAAATCACTTTGAGCAAATTCTTAAAGGGTCACTGTGTTCGCCTGGTTTTTCTTAAAAGATCAAAACTAATCGTGTTTTCTTTTTTTAAAAGGTTTTGAGCACAGCCTGCGTTCTGTCCACTGTATGAAGCTGTTTGTATTTCTGTATAAAAAGCTGATTTAGGCTAATTTTCCCAGAGTATCACACTATTTACTAACTGTTGGGAGCAGTTTTACTGGCTTAGCATTTATTGAATGATGATGGTAAAATGAATAACATTCTTTTTAAAACTACATATAACACTTTTCTTCAGCTCAGCTGGACAACATGTGTAAATGGCTCTATAGTTGGCCTTTAAAGTAAAGAGATGCTTTCTTCATAGACACGATCAGTGTGCCTGTGTGCAAAGGTGGAAAGCTGAGCAGAGTGGAAGATGAAGTAATGGGAGAGGGATGGATAGATGGATGGATAAATGAAGAGGAATGACAAAGGGAAGGGAGATCATATGCCATACCTGCAGCCCTTATGGGTGTGCAGGTATAGCATAGAGAGGGGATGGGGAGGCAAAGAAGTGTGGCAGGAAGAGGAACGCTGGATGGCGAGATGGGGGGATGGCTGGATAGATAGATGGAAGTGGAGAGGAGAGGAGCGAGAATGCTTCAGTGGCTCCACTTGACAGCTGAGTGAGAGGGGAAGCGGAGTGGCTACTCTATGTAATTTGTTAGCGGGTCCATGATGCATGCAGGCATGATACCACACCATGCTTGGCGAACACAGCACAGACTAGAGAGAGAGAGAGACCGACAGACAGCAGAGAGGAAGGAGGGAGGAAAGGGTTTGACAGATCAGCGTACATCAAGGGAAAGATCAGGTGTGGAAAGAAGAGGGGCTAAAGATGGAGAACTGCATCTCGCCCTGTGTTTTCAACCTCTGTCAGCTGGGTGAGACTGACCGGCATCCCTGTCTTCTGTCTAAGGCAGAGGTTGTTTTGCATAACAGCATCTCCATCTTCACAACAAGGTTTGAAATCATTGTCTCCGCGCTATCTCAACAGCAGCTCTTTCTCCTGTGTTCCGTGGCAGGTGCATCTCATCTTTGTACAAGCCACTCTGGATGCTTCACAGACACAATTTGCCTGGGCTTATCTGTGACTCTGAATAAAATGACACAAATCTGGGCATCAGCCCGCTAATAATGACGCCACGTTGATGTGGGACCTATTTTGTGTGTGTGTGTGTGTTTGCAGCTTGTTGACGTGGGACTGATCCAGGATGCCATGGCAGCTGTCTGCTATAATTACCTGGGAGCCCGATCACACACACATAGACAAATGCACCCATACAAACACACACATACACATATATCTCTGCTGATTACCTCATAACGCGAGGTTTGTCTGATTAGCTTCCATATTTACACCAAAGACTTGTTATTAATAAACATGTGCTCTGCGTTTCGCTCCACTATACTCTGTTACTCTGAACATTTGGAAGGCAATCTTTGACAATGTTTGAGGAGCATCACTGATTAGATGCCACGTTCAAACTACAAAGCCCTGTTTTGATTGAGAAAAACAGTTTGCTGCATGTTTATCATTTTCAATTTGAGCATGAGGCTTTATGGCTGTTTGTTGTACAGGAAAATGGGGAGTGAAAAGAAGGCACCTGGCATGCCACCACAGACACCTTGGAGGAGCACCAGCATTAGCAGACATTATTTCTGGGGGACATGTCTACAAGACTGGATGGCTCCATCAACTGAACACAGTCTGCTGTCTGACACACACACACACACAGTTCTTATCCCACACCTTTATTCTGCCCAATATTAGCATAATGAAATGCACTGTTATTTATGTGTCATCAGACACTGCAGGACCTGAAAATGAAGTGCTCGTTAGCTGCATAGATCTCTAAATAGATCATCAGGTGCCCACTATAATGGCAGGCATACTACAATGAAGCCTTTTTTCCACTCACCGCCCTTGAATTTCATCCATTTGGAAAAAAAAAAACCAAAACATCACAGCGTGCTGATACACATGCATTTAATAGTAGTGCAGCACCATTTGTTTCATAAGAGAATAACAAAAGAGCTGGTAAGACGCAGTTCCGGGATACAGATTGGAAAAATTGACATTAAAAGAAGAGACGGGAGGTGGACGAATTCAGGGAACAAAGGAGTTTAAAAAAAAAAAAAAAAGAGGGCAAAGTGCAACAGAGCAAGACGGAAAGGAGCTGAGCGGCGTAAAATGTTGCCTGGAGAGAGGAAGGGCGGGACGGTGGCTAGCAAGGCAGAGGTGATGGGGCTGCTCTGTTTTCTCCAGTCATGCCTGTCCACGTTCCCTGGAAAGCCTGTTTTCCAAATCACAGTGGGGTCAGGTGTAGAATGCAAATGGCAGGCTGCATGTGCACTGAGACCTTGAGGGCCACCATTTAATGAGCTCACTTTAAAGTGTTAATGTGATAGGGACACACGATGGCTGAGTGATTAGTCACAGCCCGTCTGATGGGTGCTGTTTAGCAAGAACTGCACTGAAGTTGTGATTTGTTAACAATCTAAGGAGTTCACACACAGAAATAAATGCAGTGAATATATTAAGTATGATTTAGGTTTCATTGAGGCTACAGCTACACTGGACCCGCCGTAAAAATGTGGACAGACTTGCTTTGAATCAAATGCTAATGTTAGAATGGCTAAATAATCACAAGGATACTGTGAGAAGGACTTTATTATCCACTCAAACATGCCAATCCTGCCAACTGTAGTTGAAACATTCCACACAAGCATGTTAAACTTGTGATGGGACTGGATGGCAGAATTTTAATGGTCATTAAAATACATTTTTTAAGGTGAAATATTTAACTAGATGCAGTCACTGTAAACAATGACCTGCTTTGGGAGCTAAAGCAAAAGTTAGGTTGTCAAAGTCATTACAATTCATCATCTGATGATCATGGCTACAAAAGACAACAATGTTCTCACAGTAACATATGGCAAAATAAGGAATATTCATCCTCTGTGTCTATTGAAGGTTTGCACAAAATTTAATCGATCCAGTCTTGGCGAAAGGGTCGTAACAGCTGCCCAATCTACCCAGTAACCACAGCCATGCTGCTAGCGTGGATAAAAACAACTAAGGTACAGTATATTCCACCCAGAATGAGATGGAATGAGCAGTTCATCTCCTAGTCTTCACTCTGACTACGCTCGGCTGATCACACAGTGGACCTGGGGTTGGAGGGCTATACGTGCAGAAAAAGAGTGTAAACACTGGGCTTTGTCTCTGTGGGTACGCCTACACAAGGAGAGGAGGATTTCTTTCCCTCTAATCCTCCCGTTTACAAGAGCAGCTACTTTCCAGTGCCATTGTGGACGGTCGTCTCTCTCCATTTACTCCCTGCATGGCACTCATTTCAGCTAGTTTAACGCTGCCTGGGTTCCAGGGGGAAGGATTAGGACGTGACGCGAGCCGGCTAGTGTGGAAACAACATTGACTCTGGACCCTTCTGTCACTCCTCTCTCCTCCCTGAAGGGCACCCTTGTGGACCTTGTGAAATTTTTCCACATAGGTTTATGCTTATTATCAGTGCAAGCGTGCATTCTTAAACCAATCAGGAGGGTTTCAGCTGCAGCAGGAGGGGAGCAATGGTGCACTTTACTACATTCAGAGGACTCGCCTTACCCTGTTTACTCCTATTAGCTTGCTTTTTCCCCCCCAACTAGAGACCTGAATACAAATTTGGGGAATTAATTTTCCCTTGTTTGTCTGGCAAAACCCAGACTCTTCGATGAAGGAATGAAGGAATCCAGACTGTAATTAGCTGCATTTACTGGCAGCGTGAAATGCCAGTTCCTTTGACTTAAAAGACATTTAGTTCAGTCACCCTTTTCAATATGTGATGAGATCAAAAAGACAGAACTAAAATCATCAAAATCATATAATGTATGGATAGTTTCCTTAAAAGTAGTCATTCTTGCAAGTCAAAAATCCCAGGCACACATTTCCTTTCACATCAATGTTTTGTTAACTTTATGAAAATGGTATTTCCCAAATAATGGAGGATTTTATGGTAAGAGGAACTCATTTCTGTTTTATCTGCACAATCTGTGAATCATGAAGTGCCAACCAGAAGCCAAACTACTAAAATGGAGTAAACACAGGAAGAAACTAGAAGTGACAAAGAGTCCAAAGACCATGGAATGTCAGTGAAATTCTGAAACTTATAGCGATGTCAGACGAAGTAACCACTGGCGAAGCAAAGTGGCCAGAGAGCCTTTCAGGTTCAACTAATCTTTGAGGCGAGCGATTGAGAGGACTACCAATAGGAGTGAAGATTAGACTAGAAACATGGAGATGCAGATAGCTTGGCTCAGTCCAGAGGCTGGACTACTGCTGCTGGTAGGAAGACTACAAAAAAAAAAAAAACTTCTGCACAGAGCAAGGCTACCCATTTCTCTCTGATTCCAATATTTATGCTGGTGGTAGCTTTATTTTTACTGAAGTGCCATGAGGACAGGCAGGACATGTTGGGAATTATCTTCTCATCTATCTCTGCTCAAAGCAATTATGTACATTCTCCTAAATGTCAAGCTTTCCTGTTAAATCATGGATTAATTAGCTTACATTCCAGAATTTCATTAATAAATAAAAATCTGAACAAGCTAAATATCTCAATTTCTTTTGTTTCTACCCTCCGCTGAACTGTTTTCACCAATTTGAAATGAGCTAACCTTGTCACTCTGGCACATTTGTAGCCAACTGTATATAATGATGGGAGCAAACCATAATGGGCTGACTCCATGTCCAGAGATGGATAGATGAGCTTGATCTTCCCCCCAAGTCTCCAAGCTCTTCAACCATATGGTAGCAAAGAGTCATGTTGAGACAATGGTGAGTCAATGAGAGTTTAACGGGGAAATCCCCTCCCCCAGCACTCACTGATGTGCAGCAAAATGACTCAGTGGATTACCCGACTTCACGGAGCTCACAGTGGAGGGTGAGGCTAATGGCACGTCACTTATTGAAATGGAGCAGCATAGGTTAACCCCACACGTGGGTCGACATCTTTTCATTTACTTTGCACAGCTAACCAAAAAGGCGATTACCATGGGGAGCAAAGCCATTAAAATGCTGACCTTTTCCCTTTGTGAAGATAGCTGTGCATATG
>VUQS01028440.1:7037-33277 GCA_015108495.1 Heterochromis multidens | reverse complement strand
CCCAGCAGCTTGATTGCTTATTTTTCATAAAATGCCATTAGCAATTTCTGGCCAGCATTGTCCACTTCTATTCAAAATGAGCTGGTCAGAGGTACAGCCAGTGTCCTTTTGTGAATAAATCACTCAGAAATGTCCTAATTAAGTCTGCCACGCACAAGGGGAGAAAAACCCACTGAGAAAAAAAAAATCCAATTCCTTCTCTAAAAAGCGGAACAATGGCAGAGATGGCCGGGCCCTGACTGACAAAAGGAGAATTCACAACAGCTGAGGCGCAAAGGCATTCTTTTTGACTTCCTATTATGTTTGTACCTTGGAGATGTTGGGATCTGATTTTCCAGCACGCTGTTCTGTTCCAATCTCCCTCCATTCACTCGCACATCAGTCCATTATCGTTAAATATGCGTTTGATTTCCTCACAATACACTCGCGCCGCACAATGAACACAGATGTGGAGAGTGAAAAGAGAGAGAGAAAAAACACATTAAATAAATGGCCTATGAGTGAATGACAACAATAAACATATTTGCTTGGAGCAATGAGCAATGTTTATAGTGATAAATGATGTGTAGAGGTGAATCGACCTAGATGCACTGCAGGATTCCCTGACGGCTAGAAATGGAGCTGGGCAGGGAGAGGGTGGGTGGGAGCAGAGTAAGAGGGTAAAACAGGTGATGAAAAAGACAAAATCCTGAAGGGCACCGCTAGTCAATATTTAAGTTCCTGATGTTGTAAGTGGTTTCAAGCAAATATCTAAAATATATATGATTCAGTGACTGTCTACTACCTTTTTGTGGACATCTTCACTAGAGCATGATGAGGTAGCATAATTAGTGGCATAATGCTATTTTATTACCGCCTCCTGCATTCATGATTTTTTACGCATTTTTGGAGAATTTGTCTGAATACTACAGATGAAAAAGTAGAAACAGGGACAGCACCATCAATGTCAACCAAGACTAAAGGGGTATACACACACAAGTAGAGGCTAGCAGCAATGAGGAAATGCCAATAAAATGTAATATGTACCAATGACAGGCAAAACAGCCATTATGGCTCATTGACATGAAAGTAAAAACAGGATGATAACCTCCTTGCGACAAAGATTAAAAAACAAACAAGGAAAAAACAGTGGTTTCCTTCCGAGTGATTGTATTACACATTTTTTTGCATTCAGCAAGTGATTGCAAGCAGTTGCGGCAACCAACTGGTCATCCAAAAGGTTGAACGTGCAACAGCCTCAACCTCCGGATAACCTCTTTCGATCGCAAAGTGATTGCACAGGTTGCCTTGTGGAGAGGCAATCTGTCTCCAAACAACTGCTGTCCAACTCAGACTGATTGCACATTGGCAATCTGTCTGTGTTTATAAATTAGATGGCAGTTTCTTAAAACCTTCACCAATCTGTTTGAGAGTGATTGCAATCTATCGAGATCAGTCTGCGCCAATGAATACAACTCGTCTATGACGTATCTCGTTGCAATAGAGGGCTTGACTCAAGTGGTTGCCAACTGGTGTTATTCTGGTTATATTCCGATATAAAAACAAGGTTTCTGTTTAATCTGAATTTCTGTGTATGTAGATGACAACAGATTTTCAACAGGCAGCAGCAGATCTGCTATTTTCACCAATTTATCACAGTTAATCGTCGTATTCTCACAAACGGATTGCATGTAATTGCCAACTTGACCCCATTCAATCAAAAACTGATGATAGACTGACTCCGTCTTATTGCCATTTTATCTCCGTCTTGACGCACCTAGGTTGTTTTGAGACTGTAACTGACTGTTACAGTCGCAGGACTGTAACAAGTGGTCGCAGACCTGGTCCATGTCTTTGAAGCAACCATTTAAAAAGCTTCCAAGATTCCAAGTTCGTTGCACACAGTTGCTATAATTTTGGTCATGCCGTTTCCTCCAACCCGTTTTCCGTAGTGTTACTGTTGTATTAGTGAAGTGGACAGGTACAGAGTTAAACTTACCTCAACTCTGACCTCTGAAGCAACTACCAATAAGAGAAATGAATACCTCTGAGTGACCTATGACATGAAGGGAAATAGACTAAAGGGTTACCTACACAACCAGAGCCTGGAGTGTCCACCAAGTAACAGAGATTAGCAGTTTGCTTAGGTGTCTTCAGTTATGCTTGCAGCTTTAGCTACTTTACACTATTTAGAGACAAATGCTAACATTAGCAAGCTCACCTATTTGCAGAGAAAAAACTACCATGTTTAGCAATATTTACTGGGTTCAGTATCTCAGTTTAGTATCTCAACATTCTAGTGTTTGCCCTCAACACAAAGTACAGCTGGGCATAACTGAGAATATTGCATTAGCTTGAAAACAATATCTATAATGCTTGATAAAAAATTAGGAAAAAACGAAATCAGATCAATCTGAAAGTATGTTCCAGGGACCTTGAATAAATATTGCCTAGCTTTTTATCCAAAAGTTGGCAGTATACTTCACTCAAACCACACCACAAATAACCAGGAAGGAATCCCTGACAGGATTGAGGTGAATCATCTGGGCACCACAAATGTCTGTGCAATCTATTATTACAACTCACACTTCTATCCAAAAACCAAAAAAAGCTGTGAATGATGGAAGCAAATACTATGAATCACATTATTAAGTGAATGATGCCATCACCTAACCTCAGCTTCCATTAGGTAAAGATATTCATAGACCTAACAAATTAAGCAAAGTTTAACTATTGCTCTGCATTTTATCCCAAACGTCAGCCAATAATGGCACTTGTGCTTTTTAATCAATGATGCAACTGGCATTTTTATTTTTTGGGTTTTCAGATAAAGTGGAAGCATGAACTCGAAGCTTTATCTATAAAGCAGAAGAGGCAGAAGCAGGTTTTAGAAATCTCTTCCTATCTGTGCCTATCTTACCCTCTCTTTAGTGATACGTCAACTTTTCCACTTCAACCAGGCACACAAAATATACTCTCTTTTGTATGTTTCTTCCATTTCCACTCAGGATTTTGTATGTGTGAAAATGATGGTACAGGTGGATGAAAGCCAAAGGTGTACATTCAGCAGCAAAGGTTTTCTTTTCTGTTCATTTGCAAATGTTTGGTTGAACCTAGAAAACAGGGCATCATGTAGAATACAAACACAATATTGGAGAATGATCTCACAAAATGTTTTAGGGAACATAACACATCAGACTTGATTGCCACATTCTGATGTCAGTCCCTTGAAATCAAAGAGCAAGGGTTTCCTCCTACTCCACTGTTTAGCACTGACAAACAATGACAGTGGGAACAATATATTATAGAAGAGGATGTCAAGTTTCCCAGTGACAGCAGCCTCTATAGACTTGAATTCAGCGCAGCTAGAAGACAGCTTATGTTTTGAGTTTTGTTGTCAGACAGAAAACTCTTGACATCCTTTTACACTTCACCTCTTACTTTTGAAAAACAGACACTTGAACGAGTCCTCTGAGGCTCCTGAAAAGAACCCTGGGAAATGTAGGAAAATGCTAAATACAGAATGAGTAAACAAGGCACGTTGAGGGAAGGTTATTACAAACAAGAAAACATGTTCCTACTCGCACTGTTTCACTTCTGATTCCCTCCTGGTCGCAACCATCTCGTGTTACTCTAACCTCCAGTGAACCACCGGTCCATTAAACCCATCCAGAGACACGGACTGTGGGAGAAGAGATCGACACGTGCTGCGGCGCTGGGTCACTTACCCAGATTAGAAAGTAATGCCTGTCTGTTACTGCAAGATGCTCAAGACCTCTGGGACCTATGCGTGTGTTTATGCGTGGAAAAGAAAACAGATATGCAGGCAGAAATTAAAGGAAAAAAACTTAATATGTTAAATATAATAACCAAAGACCACACACTTCAAACACACTTACACACACCACGCTAACATGGCTCTGGATCAAGAGGGGAGGCTCATCATAACCCCGCACCGTGAGATAACTGTGCAGAAAAGCCAGGGCAGTATGGGTAATGCTGCTGATTAATAGCATTCAGCAGACATTAAGGCGCTATGATTATCTCTCCCGCACTGCGCCTCTCTCTCCCGCTATGCTAATTATTGTGGTGTCGCTCTGAGGGGTATTTCTTTTTCTTTTTTCCCCGCCAACATCTTTCTTCAGCACAAGTTGCTCTCTCACTCTCTCCCCCTACATCCGATATCATTTGTTATCAAATCATCAAAACTCGCTTTTATCAGCTAAATCACTGATGATTAAGTGAAGCAATGGCTGATGACTAACAAAACACTACTAGATGAAGATATTATTAGCCGGAATCACAAATCTCTGTTTAGATATTTCCTCCAAACAAATCTCTCTCTTTCTGCGATTTTCTTACTTGATCTTTTCCATTACATAAATATTAATTGGACTTGCTTAAACTAATGTGGTAAATGGCCAACTGAGAGCCTGTCAAACAGGTGTCGGATCTGCTGGGAGGTACAGCAGCTTGAGTGAGTTTAAATCACAACATACTGATTCTTCACTAACAAAGCTGTAATGGCACAAAATATTTTAGTCTAACAGCAATTAGACAAGCTGCTTGTATTGTTGTGTTGCTGAGAAGGTTGTCTAGAAGTGTGTATGGCAGCACTCTGTTGCCACAACAAATGCCAACAAATTTATGACAAGTATGTTATACCTGCAGCAACAGTATAAGGGACAGCACTGTGAACACTGCAGTGAACAGCTGTTCTACAAAATGACATTGCAACATCTGTATTTTTGCACAACAGATACATTTCCATCCTGGCTTCCATTCATTTTCACCTATCAAATTAAAGCAGATAGAAGATGATTTTGCAATTTTTAATAAACCCTTGAAACTCCGCTTAAAAGACTGTTTTTGGATGATCCTTGTGTGAAGGAATGGAGAAACAGGTGGAACTTATTAACCAATAAGCCTCTAGCTATACATCAGGCAGAACTGTCAATGTGTTACACACCGTTTCCAGCTGATATTGCTTCCAATGTAACCAATGTACGAGGGAGGGACTACCCCAGCTTATAAATCTAATGCTACACAGTCCATACTGATGCGTAGCCATTCGACATACTGGTTTTTGGTGTGGTGGAAAGTAAGAACAGTTCAGCATGTTCTTCTGTGCAGCCATGTTTCAGAGGTGCCAAAAAGTTAGCTTTGGCTTTTTAAATTACCCCTGATATGGTGCACAGCAGGATAACTGTGGACAACATCCCGCCCGTGGAGCTGATTGGCTATTCATTAGCAGTTATTCGATCCAATGCTTTTTTCCCTATAGTATACCTCTGTATGAATGCTTAGCTTTTGAACAAATAAGCAGCAACATTTCCATTTACAAAGTTATGAGAGAAAGGCTTTTAAGGAAGGCCTAATTAATGTGTTTGGCAAAATGTTACTTAGCAAATATTCTAAAACCTTTATATGATTTTAAATTACTGTAACTAAACAAAACTTCTGTTTATAATGCCCCCGTGCTTTTGCAGTAACACTGAAGTTAACACTTGCCTATGCTAACATCTGCAGCTTAGATTAGAAAACACAGAAACAAAGAAAAGACCAATTTTTCTCATGTACAAGCAACAGCAGTCCCATACATACTGCTTCAGCATAACAATCACTTTAATTATAAGTATGTGGAATATTGATATACCATCATCAAACCTTATAAATACTGTAGCTTATTATAAAATATATAAAGTCTTAAGAACAGGTGATAATATTATTCATACAAAAGCTGTGGCTTAGTGCTCAAATAAATACACAGCTGAAAAGTTACTGAATTGGAGAAGGGAAAACCCTGGACATAAGAGGTGTTGTGTGTGTGTGGAAATTGGATGCCAGACATTGCAGATCCCCATGCTGTGATAACACACACACACTCGTTCCACACATCACAGACACATGCTCACAAGTTGTGATAGTTCAAAATGAGAAAACACTGAACTCTAAGCTAGATCAAAACAAACCTGCCAAATCAGAAAGTGATTTGGATTTAAAGCTAGAAAGAAAGCTCAGTGCTCAAATCTGATGACTGGCAGGGCCTGTGAAAAACTCGACAGTCTTATTGACTTTCTCCTGAGTCTGCTTGTGACAACGCTGCTGTCAGTGTGAGACAAGGCAACATTTTATATTTCACCAGAGGCGAGCCTGATCTGTGGTGCTAACTCAGAATGCCAAATGTCCTGAAATGAGCTCAGGCGACAAGCGAGCACACCCCCCGGTTGTTTCAATCACCGTTCCAGGCACAGTCTCTTCTCTCTCAGGGCCTCTTCTTCCTTGGTGTTTGAAAATAAAGACGATTTACGGGTAGGCTACTGGTGCTGCTTTCTGAGAGGAAGGAGGTAAATGCACTATGGTGGTGGCTGGAATCCTGGCAGGGATTTTTTCCTGGCAAAATACGGTGGTTCTGATCCAGCCTTGAGGGAGCTGCTGCTGAAGGCGGGATGACATAGGAGAGCTGACACTTAACATGGGCAGGGGCAGAAGAGGGCAGACAGGGAAGGTCACCAGGTCCCCCTGGAAAAGTGTGTGTGTGTGTGTGTGTGTGTGTGTGTGTGTGTGCATTAATGTCTGCGATACTGTTATGATTGAAGCAAAGCTAGGAAGAGGTAGGCACCACTGGCATGAAGCCCTAGGAGAGAGACCATGTTTTCAGTGTGTTTTTTGTGTTAATGTGAAGCAGATATTGTATGTGCTGGCTCTGGAGAGTGTGTGTGTGAGAGAGTGTTGTGTTTGCAAAGAGGTAATAGAAGCTGACAATAGCGAGGTGCGTCCCTTAACTCTGACTGGACTGACAAGGACATGTGACAGCATCCAGGCCAGCCCAACTGTCAGAACCACTTATCAAAGAGCCACAATGATGACAGCAGACGCCAGCCAAACAGTAGCTCTCATGGAACAACTGAATACACAGTATGTTTTTATATTCACAGCCTTCTATTAGAAAATGAGAATCTGTTATTTATGTACACAAACTGTCCATTTGCTACTGCCTGTCGATTGACGCTGTAATGCAAAAGTGCCTCAAACACAGCCAGATTAAATGCTTATCAGTACGCTGTAGCTCAGGGAGCAACATCCTGAGAAATACCTTCTGACAACCAGTGTTTAATAGGCCCGTGTCAGATAGTCTCCACAGAAAGTACAACAAACACACAGAACAGTACCAGCAACAGATGACAAAAAACAATCTACATCATCAGTTTCAATTCAAATCAGTTAAGTGATTGTTACTAAATTAACTGTTTAACAGATTAAATATTGTTGGCTGGTTTTAATGTCTTAACTGTTTTGCTTTCTCAGTTTTACATAGGCTACATTGTAAATTTAAAAAATGGGATAATTCTTTTGGTTAAAAAAAAAAGACAACACTGTGAGCAGTGACAATTTATAGACCCCAATATTCAATGTAGGGCAGCACGGTGGTGCAGGGGTTAGCAGCAAGAGGTTAGTCGGCTCGAATCCACTGGCTGGCTGGCGCCTTTCTGTGTGGAGTTTACATGTTCTCCCTGTGCTTGTGTGGGTTTTCTATTCTAAATTGGCTGCACGTGTGAATGTGTGCATGAATGACTGTCTGTCTCTCTGTCCAGGGTGTACCCCACCTCTTGCTCTATGGCAGCTGGGATAGACTCCAGCCTCAGAGTGACCCTGAATTGGATAAGTAGAAGAAGATGGCTGGACAATCTATTTTTCCTTTCTTGAAACCAGATGTCATTATTGTTGGGTCGTATCTGTGTGCTTCTACAGTAGCAACTTGTCAACCACTGAGGAGCCCTGCCCTAAAAAGCCCTGATTTGTCATCTATTTTACTGTAAATGGAAGTATAATTTACAAAATCTTATGCTGTATTGAATAATAATTAAAACTGTGAGAACTACGGTCATTTTCTTAGAGACCTAACACATCCAGAGGAGTTGCCCCCTGCTGGCCATTAGACTGAATGTAAGTTTAACAGCCTCTCGTACTGGCTGCACTTTTCAGACCTGAAAGCTACGCATGCCCATCTTTTATCTACAGTGCATGATTTATTTCTACTTTTAAAAATTATAGTGTGGCTTTAATATTTCTTAAACCCACAAAACCTCTTCTAAGAGTCAATGAGCTGAAAATCACCATTAAACCACTTGGTTCCTCCACAGAGAGGCATTTAAAATTGGAGGACAAACAATGAGTACAGCCAAAGCTCTCTGAGAGAAGCTATTTCATACCATGAGCCTTTTTCTTTTTGCATTTTTACCTTTGCTGCTGTCGGCATTCTCTTTCCCTCTCCCTCATGGGGGGTGGGAGTACCAGTAGCGTGCGTGTGTGTTTTTGTGTGTGTGTGTGTGTGTGTGTGTGTGTGTGTGTGTGTGTGGTGTACGGGGACCAGCCGCTGGGTCCAGTTCTGTATTGTGGGGTCAATACACATCCTGACAGTCAGTAATTGTACCAGAGGGAGGTGTGGGAGAGCGCCATAATGCAGGTTGACATCTCGCAAGACTTTTAGGCAGCCAAATGCTAGGAGGAAGGAGAGGGGGAACAGAGTATGGTACTTCAAAACATCATTGGCAAATATGAAAACCCATGACATGAGAGCTGACCCTTATGTTTCTACTTCACTCATCAACTTAGGGCTAATCTGTGAGATAGATACTGCAGGAAACTGTAGGCGTTGTAGCAAAAAAGTAATCCACTTCCATCTTAGAACCTGAAATGTTAATGTATTTAACAGTCTCCTGTGTATGGATGTACCAGAAATCTGTTTATTTCATATCCCCCCCTAACCCTCCTCCTCTTGAGAAAAAAAAAAAAATACAATTTAGCTGCCACTTTGTTATGATTGCGTTTTCCAATCTGATGGGATTCTTAACGAAAGGAAAGCCAGCTTTTTTTTTTTTTCCTCCTCCCAGCGTTTCCAGGCACTCAGCAGGGAAGCCAGTTGAGAGATGATATCTGATGGCATGACAAACACACAGATGTGTCCACAGACACACATGTTCACACGTGCAGTTTGCATGTAGAAATGTAGGCACGTCCATGCAACAACACCGCTAAGAGTGGTAATCAAGGCTAGAATAACAGAGGCTTTTTTCTGGGGTCTTTCAGCGATGCAGGGTTAATTTTGCCACTGCCACTTGAAAGTCAGCAGGTTGCTGTGCTAATTAATGGAGCATGACTGCTGTCCTCAGGCAAATCCTCACACACGAACACACACCCACATAAGCATGCACACTTGCACCCACGCACTCACAGCCACTTTACACTCACACAAATGCAGGCTAACGAATTCTGTCACAAAAAGCACAGACGAATACGACAACTTCTAGAGTGTGTGTTTGTTTGGGTGGGTAATCAAGTAACATGCAGCTGCACACTCAATCAGACCAGTCTCAACTGAAACACAACCACACACACAGACACACACACACACACACACACACGCATGCAGACACACTCCAAGGAGCAGACATACACTGCAGCATTTCCTATTAGCTTAGACTCACGTCCAGAACTTTTCATCTCTACTTAACTTTAGCTCTCATATTATCCGTTTGATTACTGCTATTTATGTTAGTTTTCTAGCATGTTTTAAAGTTTGCTTGTTTTTTTTAATGGCACCGTAGTCTTTAAAGTTACAATCACAGACTACATATAAATTATATACAGTTCCTGATCCAGATATTTAAGATCTTAAAAAGTGAATCCAACGCTGAAGTATCTTAAACCCACGTTTATTTAATAGCCAGCAGAGGAAAGCTTCTATGGCTGCAAAAACAAGTCATATAGGTTATATAGAATATATATTTTGACTTCAGTAAACACTTTCCTGATGAGTTTATGATCACTATCGTTAGTTTCAATTCATACTGAATACAGTACGATCCATTCTGTAATTTGTGATCCCATATTAGAGTCAAAGAGGAGGACAAACCAGGGTATGCTTGCTTACATTCAACACGTGACTGTTGGACAATGAGTGTGCAGTGTCCTTCAGTCCAAGGTCAGATCTGCTTCGAGCTTGTGACGTTTAGTTTGAAAATGCTAACACGGTGACTATGGTTACAATGTACTCACATTGCAAAGTACAATGAGCCCATTGTAACTGGTAGCTAATTGACTGTTGTGACAGTAAATGTAATAAAGGTCAGCATCATTTGTATTACAGTAACTGAACTAAGACCAGAGTTCCTACCAACATATTACAAGCCTGGTAACATTGAATTTAATTTAGCTTTAGTATCTTATTAGCCTACTGTTCCCTTCAACTGTTTTAACACATCAAACAACTTGAAAAACTATAAAATAGCCCTGCTGAGAGTTACAGTGGGTGGGTGGATAGTGCTACATGAATTTAATGCAACATTATATTGTATCAACTCACCCCCACTTACCCTGCCAGCCACTGGGTCTAAGAGCCATTCTGGCACAAACCCTGCTACAACGAACGCTGCACTAACACTAACCAGCTGAAATCTGTTCTTCTGGTTGAAGCCTCCACGATGCCAATGAAAAGAGGATGTGCAGAGCTCATCTGAGGCATCACCTGTCTCCACAGTCCTTGAACCAGATCCCCTTTGCTCATCTGTTAGACTTTTGTATTAGTAAGGCCACTGCTTTAATTCCACATCCATTACTGTATAATAACCCTGATAGTGCGAGTGTGTGTGGAGAAGGAGAGAAGGGTGGTGGGTGGGGTACTCAATGTCAGAGGCTGCTATCCTTGTGCAGTGATGAGCGAGCAAGCTGCTGACATAATCGTGATTATACAGGACCAGCTTGACCTGGAACCGCAACCCTAGACACAGGCCACACAAACAATGACACACACAAAGACATGGCTGCTTCACTGTGAGGGGGAATAAAATGGGACAAATAGCAGGTTGGGAATTATACCAAGGCCAGATGGGACAAGGCAGCACATACACCTGTTCAAAAATCACACAGGTTGTCGGCAGACAAAAGCCTGCGGTGCCTGACATGAATCGCACCCTTGTTTTCCATCATGAGGACCTCACACACTGTCATCACAAATCACAGGAAATGAGCATTAAACAGAAAAGTCTTTGTCACTCCTGTCAGCCTGATATTAGAGGTTTAATGTGTGATGTTTACAACAGGAACTGTAGGAAATGTAGTTCACTGCTAAAATGTAACTTCTGCAGTTCACGTTTTGGGGCACACTGCACCATGAACAAATGTGTGGTGAAAATCAGACCCATTTCATTCTGCATCTTCTGAAATGAAGATAAATTTGTCTTTTAAAACAGTTTCAAGAAACCTCACGGGTGTGTGGAGGAGTTAAGGGGGCTTTCCCTCCAGAGAAGTGACTCTCTGACGCCAACCCAGTTTCCAAATGACTATAATTTTACTTTTAAGCTGAATCTTTACCCAGAATCATAATTCATTATCAGCGACGCTGAGAGAGAATGAATCGGGGAGTCCGAAAAATTACTTATAAAAGCCATCAGTGGTCTGACAAGGGTAGTAAATCTTGGCTTGCACTCAGGTGTGACTGCATTGTGTGAATCAGGTGTTAAATTTGGAATTAGCTGCTTGCTGGCTAACAACACATACATCACACTAATGCAGTTCTGTCATTGCTGTGCTCGCCCTTAATCAGGGCGCATCTGTGTTCTGATGAGGCACCTCGGCTCTGTATGATGATAACACACACATACACACACCCCTACAGTGGAAGTCCCCAGAAAGCTAATGTTTGCACTGTGTTTAAAGCATGCCAGGTAGCAGATCTGTTCAACACTCATTTTCTTTGTTGCCATGCAGGTTTTTGATAATCCACATGATCTCAGTTGGATCTGTGGGTATTTAATAACATCTGTTGCTAAGAAGGCAGAAAAAGTGTAATTTTTAGGATGTACAAGAGACACAGTAGATCTTGTAAAGCTGTTAAAGCTTTTGGCAGTGACTCAAAGAAGTGATCTTTACCTCCTTCTTTACTTGCTTCAACTGTCTTGCAGTAAAACTGATCTTTGTAGTTTGTGGTGAGCAAGATGATCTGCTATGCTGCATTTTCACCCCTCCCTAAAAGCCCACACTAACTCTCTGTCTAGTTATACAGCTAAAGATGTTTACTACTTTATATAAAGTAGTAAAGGTCGTTACCCATTGCACCCCGTTATTCATATTAAATGTTATTAGCCTTTGATTAACTTCAGTTATCTTATTATAATGATCGTAGCATATGTATGTATATATGTCTGTATGTACCCGCTCCCCTCCTTACTGGTGGGCCAATCTGAACGAAACTTGCATAAACATCTTCACACATAAAGAGATTATAAACATCTATATGTTTTTAAAAAAGATTTATTATAAATTCCATTCTTTTGATTTTCATATATATTATGTTGTATTTCATCATCACCATGAGAATGCCATGTTATGTTCTCTGTTTGCGATCGTTTCCCATGCCACATTAAATATGCGTCACCTGTACGTAACTTAACGGTTGCCAAATTTGTATCTGCAACGGAATTTTATTTGAGTCACCACTAAATACGGAATGAAGACTTTGAAAAAGCATTGCAGGCCTGGCAATAACAAATGGTATTTCCTGTGTACTGCCATTTTTATTACTCTGAAAAAATTAAAATAACGTTTATAACCACTGTTCTCGCTATTCACATTCTCATAATAATATGCAGAATCTGTAAGGAAGCTTCCAGGTTTCTGCTGTCTGATTTCTATTGACCACTTACATGTGTGCAGACTATAGTTACATGCAAGTAAACAGTCCATTTGAACGCATTTGCTGAAATGCAATCTCAAAACCACTGGTTATTATCTAATTGTCTAATTGTTTAGCTTTAATTAACTCCTTTCTTTTTTTTAATTACTTGCATTTGTTAAAAGTGATGTGTAGATGCATGCAACAGGAAGTTCTGGCCTGGTTATCCACTGGCTACACCAGAAGCCCTAAAATATCAGCTGTTGCCCCCAGAGTCAGCAGACTAGCCTTTGAGTTCTCAGAGTGTTACTGCTGTAGCTCATTAATTCAACAAGCGCAAGGAAAACAAGCAACAAGAAAATAAAGTCCTCTTACACAGGTCTAACTGTTGTCTTTAACAGCTGAGAAAAGCACTCGTATGATGCATAGCGTCGTACTACCACACACAAAAAAGAAAAATACAAACCCTTACCTCATCCCAGCTCAATGATCCTGACTGGATTTCATTTATTGCTACAGCACTGCTTATTACATTATTCTATAGCTATTATTTACATGTGTTAGCCTGTCAATACAATATGGCTTGCAGAAATGTCAATTCAATACAACTTAATTCCTGACAGTCGACCCCTGTTGTGAATGTTAGGGATAAAAAAAACTGCATTTACATGAAATACAGAAAGAGTTGTTTTTTCAAGTGAAGATAGTTGACATTTTATTGCCTTATTTCATGTGGCATTTAGTAGCAGACCATCTCTTTTGTCTGCTATAACATGCCAATCAAAACTCTTCCAGCAATATGTGGGTTATTGAAAATTTCATTTACATGAGAGCAGAAAAATGAGCACACTAGTCATGAATATTCCCTTAGAAAAAAAAATCACCTCATAGTTTGAGGCATCCCTAAGCAACTCTTTTTCTATTTATCAGAGGTGTTACTGTTTGATGAGGTGTTGAAACAGTTTTTATCACAAGTACCTCTCCCAAATGACATTTTCTATCGATGTTTGGTGCTCGATTTTTCTCTTAAGAACAGCTTTGTGATTCATGTCTGGAAAAAAAAAAAACATCAATGAACACAACTTTTTATTTTGCTGCTGCAGGCAGTGTGACATAGAATTTATTCTGACTAAAGCATGTTGCTTCTTTTGCTCAAGAGACATCAGGTTTGTACACCACAACTGTGATGTATCTGGTGCAGCAATGCCTGGACTCATGTTCTTTTCAAAGGTAATGAAAAGGTCAAAAAGACGCCTGTTTCCTGCTAATGGAAACATGGAGCCTTCTGTTTCTTCAGTCCAAAGTGCCTCCTGCTCTATACATACAAACATGCCTCAGCATGGCAGCAAATCAGATTGAGATGCAGCCACTTTTTTCATCTTTCCCCTGGTGGCAGAGTGTCAGCTATGACCTGGATGTCTTTCATTTTCACTGACAGAAGGTGGTAACATTGTGAATGCCACTGACAACTTTGCAAGAAGAAACAGTGTCAAATCTGAAACAGGTTTTTCCATGCTCAGCAAATTCTGTCCTGACTGAATGTTGGATGGTCAGACACTATCTCAAACCTCCTCCCACTGCCCCAGCACCTTCCACATCAGACATCAGACAACAAATAAGTAGTTTGTCAGTTAAATGAATCTGCTCAAATCGAAGAACCAGAGTCAAATCTGGGATCTTCAACTGATGATTGAAGCAATGACTTTCAGGGACCAGCCCTAGTGTCGACCACTATCTGTACCTTACCAAAGCAACGATCGAGCATTCACAACCACGTCACACCAAGATTGGTCTCCTCAGAAAATGTGCATAGTTATACTCTTCTTTTAAACACTATTTAACAGGTATACTACAAACCAGCATTTCTTGCATAGAAGTGATCACAATGAGCAATGATATAGCATTTGGCATTTCAGTTTCATCAGATCCCATGAGTTTAGTACACTGCTATTAAGAACTTCAGTTTTTTGACTTCAGCACTATGGAGCTTTGTTTTTAACAAGCAAGTCCCTTTTCTTTTGTGTTTTATACATCTACAAGGAGGCTCCTATGGAATACACAGAGGGGGTGGTAATAAGTCAACAAGCACAGTAATGCTCCATTAAAAGCAAGACGCAAGACTGCAAACAAACAGACGCAGATGCTAACAATGTATGACATAAAATACTTTAAAAGTCACCTTTGAAATTATTGAAGAAAGAAATTCACTCAAGATGTTCGACATTGTGTGTGTCAAGGATACACTCAGTACAGTTAGATGAAACACTTTACATTTAAACATAAGTTTTGTCCCTTTGTAAACTCTGTGTTGCTCCTGTAAGTTCGGATAAGTTAACCTGGGTACCTTTAAAACGCTTATCTCAAAGTACGCAGACTTCCCCTGTTCCAAAAAATTAACTGTTCATGTTAAGTTAAGATACTTGCAGCCTTTCTTGGACAAGAACATGTCAGCACGTTGGACAATGGTCCACCCAACTTGTGAAGGATTTATGGTCCTTTATTAGCATCCATTTCTTTGGCTTTGCAGGGAAATGGAGAATTGAACCAATGCAGAAGCACCAGGGATGCACCTGAGTGATGCTGACTGTTTGAAAGATTAGCTTGAACAGGAAAGGAAACGCTAAGTTTCAGTCCACTACAATAAAGTTCTTTGTGAATTATTACCATCTTCACAAATAATTGCACAAACATGAGGAGTACCCTACAAACCAGTTGTTCCGCATATTTTTGACACTGCCATCTGGTGCTACTGCATAGCTACAAGATGTAGAAGTGGGTCAGCAAAGTGCTGCCCATCACCTACAGAATATCAGGGCATCATGCAGGATCCTTTAGCCACAGTAATACCACTTTCTCTTCATCTTACCCAACAAAAATCTTCACCATGTGTCACATTTCAATGCTGCACCCTTATTTGGTGCAGCACTGCCAGCAGTTAGTGTCACACCTGACCATGGGACGGCTCCATCTGTGACCAGATTGTCCCGGTTCATCCCGGGGATTATCAGCTATCAGCGGCTGACTTTTCCGACGGGACTGGCTCTCAGCTCATCTGCTCCTGAGCAGCGCTCCACTGCCCGTCATAATTGAGCCCGATACCATTCCCCCATGGCTGCCATCTTACAGTGCACATCCCTTCCCCCCCTCCTAACACCTTTCCCTCTTTGCATCCCTGTGTCTTCCTCCACTAATCCCCAAAACTTGTCTCTCCAGCCCAGGCTAAAAGACAGCAGCAGTTGTAAGTCATTGGATTGTTTAATGGCTCTTTTTTGACCAATAGCCTCATCATTTTAAAATAACACCAAATGTTTTTGAAGGTCACTATCAATATCACATAAGTCTGTGATGGCCAACATTCTCAAAGTGAATTTTTATTTCAACCACCACAGCACACTAAAACACTCCACTGAAATACCTAAATGGATTGGCATGTGTTAACAATACCTACTCAGTTGTATGAAGTTAAATAACTGCAGGGAAATACAACTAATCCGAAAGCGAGAAGATTACAGCAGTAGGTGTGGGCGGGGATGACACCGTGGTCTATTTGCTCAATGTGGTTAACAATGTTATTTAATTAGTGAGGCTTTTCTGTTAAGACACAGCAAAACTAAAAATCAAAGTCATCTTCCTCTGTCAGAAGGCAAAAGGAAGTGATTTGAACTTTCAAAGGCTCAGACTGCCAGTTGACAGTGTTTCATCGCCAGCAATGTCAGACAGAAAACTTGCTCTTTGAGGTGCCAGTGAAGGTAAGAGCAGTTCAAGAGCTGGAACAACATCTCTGCTCTCAACTATTAATGAAAACCTATCCCTATCCACTAATGATACATCCTCCACGTTAATGCACATGGGCAAGATGAGATGGAAACCGCTATGGGCTTCGGTGCCCGCTACCTCAGTGGAGACAACAAACAGAGCTAAAGATCTGAGGTAAAATAGGTTTTCACTGAGAAAAACAGATAAGGACAGTTAAAGTATAAGCATTCGCTTTCCTTTTATTCAAAGGGGCTGATAAAACACATGAGCCCCTACCTGTAGCCTTTTACTTTTATGCCCTAACAGCGTATTATGTCCATGCGTCAGTGCGACCTTCACATTCAGAACTGTGTGGTTTCAGGGGTAAAAAGGCAACTAGGTCATCTGTGCAGAACAGGCCTCTATTCAAATGTTAAAATCACCTTGCAAAAGGAACGAGCCATTTCTGCATGCACTGCCGAAATGACGGCAGCAATAAAACCTGGTACTTCAAATGAACCATCTAAATAAGACATTCTGACCCAGAATTTGCGGCCGAGACGAACCATCACAAAAAAATCTCACAGACACAACTAGAATCATCACAGACTTTCTTCTTTTAAATCAAACATATTCTCATGTAAACTTAATAAGATGAAGCAGTATACACCCAGAGAGACAGACACATGCACGGTTGCCACTGACGCTTTTTATTGACCCAATTCTTCAACATGTAATTCAATGTCATCTTCCTGGCAGGGGAATACAGCTTAGTCTGCTCGTAACAATACCCCGACTAAGTAATGATGTTCGCCCTGCAAACTAACAAAGCCATAAGGCTCAACCAACTCCTTAGTCGAGACAACATCATTATGTACAAATCAGCCATGAAATGTGATCTAAGAGCACTTGAGACATGAGGGAATGGAGTTCAGGGTCAGTGGTTAAGATCTCAGTGAGAAGAAGAAGAAGAAAGGGTAACAGTAAAAGCAGTATTTTCAAAGTATTTCAAAGGACTAATCTGTTTTTATATCAGAGCCGTTTTCAGTACTACTTGTTGTGGTCTCTGCTACACTTCTGAGAGCTCAGCTGTCAATCACTTAATGTGGATGATACAATGATTTTTTTTATTTCTTGGATTTCCTGATAACAAAACAGAGTTTCAATGTATGTATAGTTTGAACTGTACATGCAGTCTTTTCTTTACCTAATAAGCTATAGTGACTATTGTTATTCACACAGTTCTTTTTAGATTTTCTGAGCTATCGTGCACTTAAACATTGTTCACTCATCTATCAAATTCTAAATTAGCAATTATACAACTCACCCTCGTGCTCTTTTTTGCAAGATTACAGCGGTACTTGTTGTGCTAGACATTTCTGAATTCAGCTAGATAGGCTTAAGGACTTTACAGAATGAAGTTTAACACATGATGGTGACAAGGCACAAAGTCACTGCACCCAGCGACAACCCCTCGTAAAACCTAAATGGATTGTTGCAGTTCCACTAATGGCCACTCGAGGCTGTCTCCAAAAGTGAGGCAATCACTGCAGACTCCTTAGCTACAAGAACAGCATTTTTACAGACTAGTACAAAAAGTTTTGGTCTCTACAGTTTATTCCTCCTCCATAAAGTTAGTGATGCAGCCGCTGTGATTGATGGGTGTGCAAACAAAGGACCACTGGTTTGAGAAGATTTGTTTTTGAGATGAAGACAAATTAATCCACAAATCCATCAACTGCCCATCCTTTAAAAAAGGCCAAGGTTAATAGTAGCTACATTTTAAACCAGTATACCCATGTTCCTGAGATTAATCACTACCAAAAAAAAAAAAATAAAAAAAATAAAAAATCAATGTATGTTTCCCTTTCCAAATTCACCTTTTTTCCACAACCACAGGAGATTGGATAACTGCTGAACTGCATCGACTGGCTGTGGAGAGCAGCAAAAAATTCTTTCATTAACCAAAAGTATTGGCAATTATCACTTTATTATGTAAAAAGAAAGCAGTAAATCATATTTATGGCAAGTCTCCATGGCTAAGTCACTGAGGATTTTATCTCCATTCATATAAAAGATCATCCAAGTGGTAACGTGCTTTTAGGAAAATCGGTTTCAAGGAGGTCAGGGATCAGATAGTGTAACACACATTGCAGAGTCTCGGTGTGCCCCACAGAGGTACAAGAAGTATTAGACGGAAGTTTTGGGTGGGAGGTAGAAGGCTGATCCTCCACCAGAATGCTTCACCGCATCTCGGTGCCATCAGCACGGCAGTCAGTGGGTGCGGGGGAAGACAAATTACCAGAGGAATGACTGGAGAGTAAGGCGAGCTCCCCTTCCCAGCCTTCTCCAGATGGACATAATTAAACCATTAGCTGGCGAGTGGGGGCTGATGACTCCATCAGGACCCATTTTGGGCTTAAATAAACGGAGGAAAATAAAGCTGCGTTCAAAATTGCAGCTCGCTTGTTCACGCGCTGTTTACCAGCAGTGTGCTAGGAACCGAGGGCAAAAAAAGGAGGGATGGGTTGTTTTTCCCTATTCATCTGTTGTTGTTTTGCTTTTTCTGCCTACTTTTCTTTTTTTATTCCATGACAGAGGGGCTTTTTTTAATCTTTGAGGAACTTGAGCAGCACTTCTAGGGCTGGGCTGTAAAAAGGATCCTGCAGGCAATCCTACTGTAGGGTCCTAAACAAGAGTAATGATTTAAGCTTAAACATGCAGGGATGAGATCTGAAGAGGTTCTCTCCCCTCCCTGTCAGGGTATGGTTTATCTGTCTTCACCTCAGCTGTCCCATATATACAAGCACAGAGGCTGGTGGTGTGAATCAGACCTGCCATCATTCACTCTGTCCGAGACTCTAAGAGTGACTGTGACTATGACACAAGTGCTGCAGCAAGCAATCATGGCCACAATGGCACCACATTTACTCCCTCTAGCTGCTACTTTTAGTGGCCGTTTGAGTGATAAGACATCGATCAGCGGTGGATGCTTTCTTTCCAACTGAAGAACTTGATTCGGCCAAGACGACAAAAAGCTGAGATTTCCCTGCAGTGGCTGCAGGGAAATCCAGTTTTGTTGAGTTGTTGCACTCTCTTGCTATCCTTACCATCTGACTTTGGGGGCATTACTCAGCCACTTCACCTTGACAGATAACTCTGCAAAATAAACATGAAATAGCTAACATGAAAAGGGCCTGACCCCTCAGTGACTTCAGCCACAGGAATTTATCACCCTATTTATCACCCTGTAAGGATGAAATAATGGCTGATCGTAAATTCTTACAGATCTCAGCGGGTGTTATATAACTCAAAAGGGCCATTTATTGTGAGGTGGCAAGCAAAACTGTCAAGCCGATCTTAAAGATGTCAGCACTGCTCCTATCGAGCAGCAGCTGAATCATGGGAAATGTTGTTTTCGTCTTTGGAGTTTAAATGACAGGGTGCAGCCACCAGGTCACCCTGCAATTGAACCAGGCATCAGTTGTCCTGTGTGAAGAGTACGGTGGCTCTGTTTACCTGCCCCCCGACTGCCAACACAAGGCCCTTTTTTCTTGCCTCTATTCTGCACCATCAGGCAATATAAGAGCAGCTGCTCCAGGGTCTGTCTCACTTTTTTACTTTAATTTTTTTCTGCCTCCTCCAGATCCTTCTCCTCTGTCTGCACATCATAGCGTCTCTAGTGTTTCGCTCCCCGTCTTCTCCCTGACAATGAAATACAGTGACACTAATCTCGGGGGTCCCTCGACGCCAAAACACAGCTGTGTGGCTGTCCCACTTTCCTGCCATCGAACATCCCGCCTGCCAACACTTTTTCCACTTAGTTCTACCAACAGCGCCGCTTTTCCTTTTCGCTCTGCGTTGTTTCCTTTCACCCCCGCACTCCCTTTATTCTCTCCTCTTCCGTCATTCACTTTACCGGAGGATGGCAGCGTCAAAGATAAGGGCCAAACAAAAAGTCAACATTCCTGCGAACATCTGTTCTGTATCGCCGCTCACTCGCTCTGGTGCTCCATTTTACGTTTGATTTCTCTGTCAGCGTCAGGGGAACGCCACTGCGAGCTGCTAGCGTATGACATGCTACAAGGCTTCCAAAACGCCCTTGCTGAATTAAAAATACAGCATATGCTGCAGACAGCACTTTGTTATGTTACAAAGAGGAGACATACCCTCTCTTTAGGAAGTGGAGCACACACCTGACATGAACAGCATGGTGTTTACTGACATAACA
Organism: Heterochromis multidens; assembly: GCA_015108495.1. Lineage (NCBI taxonomy): Eukaryota > Metazoa > Chordata > Actinopteri > Cichliformes > Cichlidae > Heterochromis > Heterochromis multidens. Next base: position 12,659 of record VUQS01028440.1, on the reverse strand, counting down.
GCTTACTCAGATAGCAGAAGAAGGGCAAAGCTGTGCCAGGGCTCTACATGGGGGGGAGGGGATGGGTGGGGGGCATGACTGCATTCTGCTTGAAATTAAACGATGGCAGGGATTCATCTTGATGCCTTAAGGGAAGCTTCAGCAGGGAGGTTAGAGGTTGGCATCAACCACAGAACAGCATCCACAGAGTAGGGATTAAGTATCTTAGATGTTGATGCAACAGTCACATGACAAAATATCAGTCTAATAATGATCAAATCCAACATATGAATATAAATTCTTAGAATGACAGGGAGACCACTGTGTTAAACGGTGAGCCTAACTCTGACTCCCTATGTCTTGTCATGGTAAAAGGCCACAAAATTTGATTCAGCTCTAATGTAATGCACTACTGCCAGACAACCATGTTAAAAGACAAATGCCATAGTGCAACCTCAATGTAAGGACAATGTTAACCCGTGTGGTTAGGTGTAAGGTAATACCAATTCTAGGCTAGTGTAAAAGCTGTCAATGAAACTGCTGTGGACTGTTGGGGTCATGGTTTGCTACCAGACTTGTTATTCATTTTAAACATTGCGATCCAAAAGTCTGGGACTGCTCATGAGGATTCTTCTAGTTTGCATTCATTTCAAAGTTAATACAAAATTTCTTATTACAGGTCTTAACAATATCAGCTTAATCCTTTAAGCATAAGAATAATGTCCTTTTCCCCCCTTTTCTTAAATGGCAGAATACACTCAAGCATGTTTTCTGAAGAATGGAGCGCTTCCTCTCCTTTGTCGAGCTGCAGACAATTCAGTGATGGAGTCCAACTCCAAAGTAGGAGAAATACCCACAGACCTTCAATATCTTAGTGAACAAAGCTTAATGGAGTGATCTGCCTGATCATGCTTTGGATACAAGTGATCCTGTTTCACAAATTGTGTTTGTGTGTTTTAAAGGTTTTTATAATTTTCGGTTTACTTCCAGGTTGACATGGATATATCATTTTTGGACCTCTCTGTGCACGTGTCTTGACTATTAATTTTGAAATCATTTATTTATTTATGTAACACTATAGAGGATAAATGTACATTTAGCAGCGTTTTCCACACATAGACTTTAACTGGGTTGGCTGGCCAGGTATAAAAACATCTGTCCAAGTACTTCTGGCAACTTTTTAAAAAAAAAATCTGTTTGAGAAAACAACACCATTTGTAATTGATTTACTAGTGAATAATCCCTGTGCTCTTATTTTGTTCAGTTCAGTTGCTGCTAACCAGCAAGCCCTTTTCGCCTAGTGTTTCTCTACTGGCTGGCTCCTTGCCCAGCATGATGTTTTGGCACTACTTGATATCATTCAGCTGAGTTTTCCATCCTGTGGCTGCAAAGCAGAACAAGGAAAACCTTCACTTACTGCTCTCTAAGATGCTGGAGTTGGATGGGCCAACTTATATTTGCAAAGGAGCATATAATATTACATTAATTTGATATTATTTAATAATTCCCTCATAAAAAACACCTGCACTTGTACAACCCTCACTACTACCACAAATAGAATTCATATCTGTGTGGAAACACTGGATAATGTTCAGGAAAATACTTTGACTCCCTGTCAGTCACTAGAATATGAGTTCCTGCATGTAGCGCAGATGGATCCAGGATGAGTCACTCAGTTATCTGTCAGTCTGTACAGAAGTAATGCTTACTCCTGTTGCTTTGTAATAATTTGTGAGCATGAACATGAACTTGATAATCTTGATTTGTTTTGTTTTTTTAACTTTCAGTTGAGCCAAGCAGAGGATCAGACCCCCATTAAAGGTACAGTGTGTAAAATCTCACCACTAGATGTCAGTAGATTGCAGATTGCAGTCAACTGAGTTCTGTTTTCTTACCCCTCCCAATTCAAGCGCATAATCCTAGCTACTGCGGCCGCCATAGGACAAACATGTTTTAGTCACCCAAGAGAGATCAAAAACAATAAACTGAGACTGTACCCCACAACGGCCGTGGCTGTTTTTCCACTACTTTTTATGTAAAAAAACATTTTTGTACAAACTATTTTTTAACATATTTGAATAATATCAACACTTAGTAATAAGTGTTTATATTAAGAATAAAAAACGGATATATGTCATTTAAATATTTTGCGGTATTTTCATTCATCTGTAATGAGTATACCCAGACAGCAAAGCGACTCTGGACTGGATCTGCCCAGAGATTTTTTGCTGTCTGGGTAGGCTGTCAGTCAATTATTTACTTCTTGCCAGGTGAGAAGCATCTATTTACTCTGGAGGAGGCTGTAAAACTTTGCGAGAGGAGTCCGATATGGGTCAATGAGTCAGAGAAGCTCACTTCTGTCTGATGACAGCGATATTGAGGTGAGTTGTTGAGGATATCCTGAACTTTTCTGTTGGTAAGCACTGCTGTTTTTGTCAGTGTTAGCTGTTGTTAGCCAGTGTTACTGAAACTTTCTTTGAAGTGGATGTAGCATTGTTTAACTTGGACACTTAGTGAATAAACTCTCATACGATGTGAGAATTTAATCAAACTGTTTATCAGAGGGAAAGTGTGATTTTTAGGACACTCAAGCCCAACATTAGCTGGCATAATGTTAACTTATAACCAGCTGAGGCTTGAGGTAAGGAAGAAGAGGACGACATTTTATTCAGATGCCGGTCGCATTGTCTCTTTCCTTCATGTTTTCGCTTCTTTAGTGAAGGGGACCCCTTCTGAGATGATAAAGCATAGGTATGATCTTTCATATCTTGAGTCTATAGGTGCAGATACGAATTAAAATTTGCCAACATCTGATGAGTCTTCAAACCTCCGCTCTGTTGTAAAAGAGATTTTCCAGTACATACAGTATAGTCTGTTGAATATTTCTGAGAGACACTCAAAGAAGCTGTACTGTATAACAAAAAAATTACCAGAGATAACAGGCCAGAGAGCAATAAATAGCAGTGAGTTCAGTGCTTTGTGCTTTCAACATGTTCAGCAGTTACAGCTGTAGCTTTGAGTGTTAATTTTGACACACTGTCACAACAACAGCAGCCACAGCAGACTTTCAGAGGGGGACCACAGGCATTGCCAAAGACCCAAAACACCCAGCCCAGCCGCCAGCAAGGCAGAGCACATGTGGGAGAGATTGTGTCTGTCATGTTCAAGCTGAGACCCAGCAAGGAGACACTTTAGTCTTCTCCCTCTATTGCCCTCCCAACCCTCTAATAATCACTGACACTCACATCTCTTTGACATCCCCTCCTCCTCGCTCATCTGACGCTTAGACGAAACCAGCAATTGGCCTCAAAACAGCCAAACATAATCCCGCCATCCCCTTCTGGTTTCTGGCCACCGCATCAACTCATATGAGAGAGACGACAGGGAAGAACAAAGGAGCTGGTGGAGGCTTCACATCTCGATCTGGCTCAGCTACTCCACCTCCTCATGTCGAAAAAGGGGCAGCGTTTACCACAGTCATCTTGCACCCATGCTGTCTTTATTGTTCTGTGTAATTGCACTCAACGGACCTTGAGAAGCACACAGGCTCCTGCCGTTCTTCCTCTCTATCATGACTGCCGTCTTCATGGATACAGAATATGTGTAAAATGTGTCAAAACCAAGCCATTATCTTAACTCGGTAAAAAGAAAAAAACAGTCACTTGACCATCCAAACTCCTGTGTGCTCAATCAGCGCTAAACAACTTGACTGTTTTCTTAGTTTCAGTTCCTCTCCTCTGGCCCCCTTATTCATCCATCAAATTGTCACTCTCTAAACTGGGAAAGCTCGTCACCCCGGTGCTTAACCCCTCTACTCTCCCTCTGCTCAATCATCCATCCTCACCCGCCTTTCACCATCTCTCCATTTCGTTCCCTCACACCTGGTACTTCAGCATTTACCCTCTGGCTGCTCAGGTGTGACACCTGCTGCTGACCTCCGAGTTGGGGACACCAGCCCAGGCAGCTGTCCTGCCTCATCACAGACACATAAACTGTCCATGTGCTCATTTCATCTACTTCCCCCCCGCCATCTCGTACACATGAACAGAAACACACACATTTCTCTGGGAATCAACCTCATTTTCCAATCTATCATCCAGTCTCAGCTATCCCTACCCCGCCATCTCCATGTGTGACCCAGCTCTGCTCCACTTTCCTCCAGCCTCCCGGTAGACCCTCTCTGCACTTATTTTTTAATGCTTTCTTTGCAGGATATTTCAACATGGAGGTAGCACACCGAGGTACCCAGTGCTGGAGTGGGCTACATGCTCACAGACATGGATGGCTAAGCACTTGAAAGGCAGGTGGGATTCTCAGGACAATGGCTTTGCTTTATGGGACATTTGTGGGCTTCCTGGCTGCTGTGGTGGAAAGTAGTGAGATCCAAGCTCCAACAGCCATGCTGGCACGCGCCCTTGAACAAAACACTGTATCAATGGCAAGTCTGGAGCTGTTCTTTAGCTGATAGCAACCTCTGACCTCCCACTGGTGGCGGTGAAAAGGAAAGTTTTCTTGCAAGATTGCAGTGTCATTGTAACTGAAAGAAGGAAGCAGTGTGCTGCTTTGGCGAAGACTTAAACCTTAATCAGTGTTTCCCACAGATTAGATTATATTTGCTACAGCGAGGAGAGGATGGAAACAGGGTGGGGCAGGGGCTGGGGCGGGGGGGTCTGTACCCACAGTGAGCACTGTGAACAGAGCATTTGGGTTTACAAGTTTTGTACGTTGACAAAAATAAACAGTTGAGTAACATAATCAGTTGCCTCTTGAGTGAGTCCCATCCTGCAGATAAACTCCATCTCCACTGTCTTGGAGCTGCAGCTGTCTATAGGAATCCTTGCTCTGCAGCTATGGTGAGGTCAGCGGTGCTACACACGAACCATTTGTCCACCAGCTGCAGGTTGTGGTTAGAGTGGCCCTTCAGCTTGCAGCGGATCTCCACAGCAGAATAAAGATTACAGAAGAGTTGGAGACTATCTGAGATGACAAGATCTTTTTTGGGGGGAAGCAGCAACTGATATTAAGGACGGCCACAACTACAACCTGTCCCGCAAGCCAGCCAGTAAGGAAACACAAGAAGGGAACAGCTAGGGCCAGTTGGTTAGCTGTGACTGAACTTTCAAATTAAGAGCAATCAGTAAATCCCGGCTAGCATTATTCACTGAGAGGAATGAAAAAAATAAAATTTTTAAAAATTCTAAAATGATTTACAATACATAACTAAGTGGCTGTTAAGTTTGTGTGTGGGAAATACTGTTAATAAAATCATTTGGATACAGGCTAGTAACTACTGCAAGCTGACAAAAGAACTGGCAAAACAACTTCTTAAAGTCAAGAGAACTCAGTAAAAGTACTCAACAGATGTGCTAAAACAAGAGAGAAGGGTAAACATCAAAATCTGCTCATAAATAATTATGCAAACTAGGTGTGAAGTGATTCAGCCTTCCCCCTTGGCAATGATAAAGGTTTTACGCAACATTTTCTGCAGAACAGGCTCGTTTATTTCATATAAGAGAGTTTTACATTCTTTTTTCTGACTAGTCTGAAGTGGGAACAGCTCAGTAGGGATGCTTCCCAGCACCAGTCAGAGTTGAGCAATCTTTGGATCCAAATGGATTTTTTTTTTTTTTTTTTTTTTTTTTT